>VXBP01005032.1:269655-293330 GCA_013400115.1 Rhinopomastus cyanomelas | reverse complement strand
GCACCTCCCTTACGAGGAGAGGCTGAGGGAGCTGGGTCTCTTGAGCTTGGAGAAGAGGAGACTGAGGGGTGACCTCATGAATGTCTACAAATATGTGAGGGGTGGGTGTCAGGAGGATGGAACTGGGCTGTTCTCGATGTCATGTAGTGATAGGACGAGGGGCAATGGTTGTAAACTGGAACATAGGAGGTTCCACATCAACCTGAGAAGGAACTTCTTCACAGTGAGGGTGACAGAGCACTGGAACAGGCTGCCCAGGGGGGTTGTGGAGTCTCCCTCACTGGAGATATTCAAGACCCGCCTGGATAGGTTCCTGTGTGACTTGGTCTAGGAGATCCTGCTGTGTCAGGCGGATTGGACTAGATGATCTTTCGAGGTCCCTTCCAATCCGTAATGATTCTATGATTCTAAATCAGGCAGAAAAACCTCATTAAGAAAGTGGAGTGGAAACAATATTAAATTCAAAAGTGAAATTCTTATTTTCTATGCAAAGCTATTTAGCAATTTTTTAAAATGAAAAATTTTTACAAATTCACTTTTTCATATCCACAGAACACATCTACAATGACAGATCTGTAACACGAACCGAAGAGGAAAAATACAAAAGGTGTTTCTTTAGATCTTCAGATATTCTTGGAAGGTGGAGTGAAAGACAACTGGAATATTGTCCAAGGTAATAAGCAGGAAGAAGTAGAGATCTGTGTGCAGTCCTAGGGACATGATCTAATTGTGATCACTGAGAAATGGTGAGATAACTCAAACGACTGGAATGCTGTTGTGGATGGCTCTGTAGTAGTCAAGAAGGATAGGCCAACAGATGGGGTGGTGGAATGGCTCTTTACGTGAAAGAGCACCTGTAAAGCATCAAGCTCTGCCTAGGAGAGGATGAAGAACCAGTTGAGAGCTTATGGGTAAGAACCAAGGGACAGGCTACTATGAGTGACACATAGTGTTGTGGGTGTTTATTACTGGCTACCCAACCTGGATGAGGAGATTGATGAGGCCTTCTACAGAGAGCTGAAGGCAGTTTCATGATCACAGGGCCTGGTGCTCATGAAAGACTTTAATTACCCTGATATTTGTTGCAAATGTGACACAGCAGGGCACATTCAGTCCAAGAAGCTCCTACACTGTATTGAGGAAAACTTTTTAATATAAGTGGTGGAGGAATCTATGGGAGTGGTGCACTGCTGGACCTTGTATCAACAAATGAAGAAGGACTAGCTGATATGAAGATTGGGGGCAACCTTGACTGCAGTAACTATGGAATTCAGAAGAGGTAAGTTTAACCTCTTTAAAGATCTGCTTGGCAGAATACCATGGGCTCCAGAGGGCAAGGATGTTGAGCTGGTCAATATTCAAATGCTGTTTCCTACAAGCTCAAGATTGGTGCATCCCTACGAGTAAGAAAGCAAGCAGAGGAAGCAGGAGACCTGCATGGATGAGTTAGGATCTTTTGGAAACTCAAAAGGAGGAAAGAAATTTACAGAATGTGGAAAACAAGACTAGCCACATGGGAGGAATATAGGAATGTTGTCAGAGAATGCAGGGATGCAACAAAAAGAGCTGAGGCCCATCTGGAATGAAAACTGGCAAGGGCTATCAAAGACAAAAAGGAAGTTTTTTTCAGTATATCAATAGAAAAAGGCAGGCTAGGGAAAATGTGGGCCCATTGATGAATGAGACAAGTGCCCTAGAGTGGAAGACAAAGAAGGTAGATTTATTGAAAGCCTTCTTTGCTTGGTCTTCACTGACAAAGCCAGGTCTCATGAAGCCTGAGCCCTGGAGAGAAGAGACAATGCCTAGAAGGAAGACAACTCCTTCTACAGAAACGAACCCAGTTAGAGAGCTCTTAGCTAAGCTGGACATCCATAAATCCATGTTTTCTTGCAGCAGCAGTTAACAACTTAGTCATTAATGTTGATGGCCAATATTAATTATAATCAGAGATTAACTATAATCACTGGCATTACTGATACTTGCACTAGCAAGCAATCACTGCATGGCACACAACTGCTGTGATCAAAACCAATGTTCAACGTGCAAAAGTAGTCCAGCTATCATAGCAAAAACAGAAGGCTGTCCAGCCGTCCTGCACAGACTGCTGTGATGACTCCAAGACTTTAAATTCATGTTCATGTAGTTTAACTCACCAAGTCTGTAACTATTTTGCAGGTACTTGGAAAACAAGTTAAGCATGGCTTTCAACAGAAGGTCATAGCAGCATAAATATCACCCTCTACAACACTGATGATATGAAAGGCAGTAATAAATATGCCAATCAGCATTTATATAACGTTTTTCTGTTATACTACATTACTATCCAAAAATCTCAGTGTATTCTATGGGGGAAAAAAATGGGTAAATACCCCTCTCTGGTCACAACTACAGAAGCTGAGTTGGGCACCTGGCAGTGGAGTTCCTGTTTTCTATACTGTGAAGCATGAATGTTCCCTTGCCCTCCTTCCAGACATCCCTCAGCCACTGCCACAAAGGAGAGGCTGAAAAAATAAACCAAATCTGGCTGGCTGATAAAGAACACACATGCATTCACATCTAAATACAAAATGGCAATCATGCCTGAAAAGTCTAAGCAATGTGTGACAAAAACATTGCTGAGTTCGTGGGAAAAGAGAAATACAAAAGGTAGCCAGATGCTTCAAAGAACCTGAAGAACAACTGTCCCCAGACACCAAGACAGATAGCACAAAAATCTTAAAGCAATAAGAAGCAAAAAAGTCATTTCTAGCTTCCCAGACAAATGCTCTGAATCTCTCTGCTCCTTCTGAAATTCTGTATTAATCATGTCAAAAGGCATGAAGCCCCCCATTTTGCATTTCTAGGACATCTTAGGAAAAGTTCATATTCCACTGAGAATTCGCCAGGAAGAAGTAAGTTTTAAATAATCACACTTAGTTGGCTTTCAAGAAATCACAAGCAATATTAGAAATGCAAGCGTGTCAGACTTCTTCCTCTAAGGACCAGCAAACCATCAAGCAAATGACATGCAGAATGAACTGAAAAGAGCTGATGCAGTGGAAGAACAAAAAGCAAGTTCCCCTAACAATGAAGCTTAGTAGAAAAAAAGAGAGATCATTATTAATACCTAAAATCTTATGAAACTTCATTACTGCTGAATCTAACCAGTCATTCCTAGGAATGGAACTGTCAACTGGCAAAATTCTGCACATCTTTGCTTCATACTGCACTGAAGTTCTCCAAAGGTTAATGCAAGAAGAGTATGGGAGAACTTGGAATAAGTTACTTAGAATTTCCAAGGGACTTTGATACAGTTCCTTATAAGATCCTTCTGAGAAAAATAAATAACCAGGAAGACTCACACTCACACAAAAAAAAGGCAACAAGAGAACAATAATCATTGAGAGCTGCTCCTCAGAACAGAAAATTTTACTGCAGGGTAGCTAACGATCCCTTTATAATAGTAAGGGGAAATTCTCTTTATTTCACTAGTTTTATACTGCATCTCTTGGTTCAAAAGTTCATCTTACACAAGTTGGATACTCATTCTGAGTCTAAGCCCTAGATAGATTTACTAAATTGACTAGGAAGAAAGGCAGGAAAGCACGAATATAGAAGATGGATATAGAAAAACAGACAGATTCAGTGAACAAACCTGAATACTCTATTGGCAGGTGGGTGTGTTTTTACATCTACACTGCCCATTCTCAGCCAACCTTTTGTGGATACATTTCTAACCCTAATTCAGTAGAGACTCAGGAGAACTTTTGAAGCAGAATCACTTTTAGAGGCAAAGAAAAGAAAATGAAGCCAACCATAGGACTGAATTATAGGAAAAATAAAGTTTCTGAGCTCTAACTTTGTTTTTGTCATTCTGATAAATATTTTAAATAATGTTGCTGAAAATCTCTAGATCCACAGGGTTTGCTCATCCCTTGCATTTGATCAGTGTCCTAGGATATAATTAAAAGCAGGCTGTGCTTGGCTGCCATGTCACATTTGTGGGGTGAGATGGTCTCAACCTTTGAATCCCAAAGTGTCCTGCCTGCACCACTCCTGGAACAGATCACAGACCAGCTGTATTCCTGGTTCCAGTTGCTTCTTCACTGCAATCTTGTAATCTTGTTTGGGTCAGAGCTGTCTACCCTTGTGCGTCACACCTATTTATTGACAGGAACAGACACTGCTAGTGCTTGGACGTTCAAGTGGGTAGATGTACTTTATTATCAGTCATCTTGCACCTCAGACTGCAGCCTGTAAGCTCTATCACTGGTCTGTATCCCCACAAAGATAGAGAAAGAGGCCATCTGTTTTGGCCTAAAGACTGTCAAAACCTACTTGGGTCACAAAAATTAGCTCAACTCTATAACTCTGTGAAATGGGCTTTTTAAAAAAAAAAAAAAGTTGAGTCCAGGCCAAAAAGATAATTTACTGGAGAGTCAACATGACAGAGTCTTACAACTTCTTGCCTCCTTTTTCAAGGCCTTGTCATAAAGAGCTTGTGCTAACCCTGGGTACACAGGAGGCACCCCAGAAAGGCTCATACCTTGCAGCCATCTGCCAGTCAACAGATGCCAAACACAACATCAGCTTCCACCACCAAGAATTGTTAGTTTACTGCAGCATGAAGCCCAAATCAAATCTTCTCTACATTGACAATGTCTTCAAACCTTGGCCAGGCAAATACAGTTAAAATTAACTAGCCAGAAACTGGACTGCTGTGAGGTGTCACAGATCAGGGGTGTGTTTAAACACCTTTGATGATAACCAAGCGATTACATAATGTTCATAACTGCTTGTTACTGTTGATCAATCACAAATGTCAGATGCTTAGGTGCAGGGGCTGTCCAGATTTACAGCTGCTGAAGGAGGACTGTAGTACAATAAACATGGCACAGTAATTTTCCCCCATTAATATCTGACTCTCATGTTCAGGGACAAGAGAATGGATCTCTTAATTAATAACCCCAGAGAATGGCAAGGGGTTGTGCATGACTTTCCTCAGACTCAGGCATGGAAATAACAGAATCACAGAGACAGAAAAGTCTTTTTAGGTCAAGTACACCCCATGTCAGAGAGAAGTATTCCCAACCATGTCATTTCTGGGACTCTGCAGAGGACAACTGAATTATTCCATCTACAAGTCTACTGTGTAGAACATGTGAAAAACACGTAGAAGTTGTGCAGTCTCTCAGCAGTAAGACACGTCCACAAACTGGGGATTAGGAAACTTAAGCGTGAAGGGGAATAGGTCAGGGACGTTACATCTCAGTTGTGTGGTGGTATTAGCTACCGATAGGTACACTTACTGCAGTGAGTTCCCAAAGATGAAGAAGATGAACTACACAGAGTTGCTTTCCCATGGTCTTTGAAAATTGAAGCAAAATCAAAGAATATTTCAGCTTTGGAAGGAAAGGTAGCCATAACGAGATCCCTCTTAGATAATGTGGGGCTTGTAAAGTTGCAATGGCCTCAGAAACAGATACTGAACAAGTTTGTCATACAGAAATGTGACTAAGCACAACCACCTGACATTTTGCCCCAAAGAACACAAGAAATATTTCATGAGTGCAATGAGGGATGACTTCTGTTACAATATCCAGCACTGTCTTCTGTAATAGCATAAGCTGCCCAATGCAACAAACAGATTTTACTGAGCTGTCTGAGGCCACAGAGGAAAATTCTGCTATTTCTAAGGCAGGATGCCAAGAGGGCCAACAGCATCCTAGGGTGGATCAGAAGAGGGATGGTTAGCAGATCAAGAGAGGTTCTTCTTCCCCTCTACTCTGCACTGGTGAGACCACATCTGGAGTATTGTGTCCAGTTCTGGGCCCCTGAGTTCAAGAGAGATATGGGGTTGCTGGAGGGAGTCCAGCTTAGGGCAACGAGGATGATGAAGGAAGTGGAGCACCTCCCATATGAGGAAAGGCTAAGGGAATTGAGCCTCTTTAGCTTGGAGGAGAGGAGACTGAGGGGTGACCTCATAAATATGTGAAGGATGGGTGTCAGGAGGATGGAGCCAGGCTCTTCTCGGTGTCATCTAGTGATAAGACAAGGGGAAATGAGTTTAATCTGGAGCATAGAAGGTTCCATGTCAATATGAGAAGGAACTTCTTCCCAGTGAGGGTGACAGAGCACTGGAACAGGCTGCCCAGGGAGGTTGTGGAGTCTCCTTCTTTGGATATGTTTAAGACCTGCCTGAATGTGTTCCTGTGTGACTTGTTCTAGGTGATCCTGCTGTGTCGGGGGATTGGACTGGATGATCTTTCAAGGTCCCTTTTAACCCCTAATGATTTTATGATTCTAGTGGAAGACAGAATCTGTGGGATACTTCTTAATCTAGAAACTCTGTTGGTGGAGCAATAGAAAATGGGATGAGAGACCAAACAGAAAACATATGTCAATATCGCTCTACCTTTTCCTACACGGAAAGCAGTAAGCAGCACACAGAGCAGCAATTCTTCCTACCGTTGGACTATGACTTACACAGAGCTGTTTTAATGCTGTTCAACATGTTGACTGGTGTAAAGGGAAAAGACTAGCTGCTACAATCAATTTTTCTCAAGACTGTTGTTATCCTCTAATACTTACGGCCTCTGCTGAAGGGCTTGAGGGGGAGAAAGATGTTAAGAACTTATAAGCAGTCCTCCTTGACTGTACCATTAATGAAGAGGCACGCTTTTTAGAATCTCATCATTCAGGAGAAAACCAGTCCCAGAGGAAACTTTGTCTCACTGCAAAATAATTTGATGACACTCTGCTCTGAAAACACAGTAAACACGAGCATACCAAAGAGTTCTGAGCACAGCTTGTGGGGTGGCACTAGGAGGGAAAATGTTCAGCCCTGATTTTGACTCCGTCTCTTCTCTACATAGCTAAGGAGACAACTGATTATGAAGTTAGCGAGCAGGGTAACATGAAAAAGAAACAAAAGAGAAAGCTTTTCCTTAAAGGAAGAAAGCCAAGTCATCCCGTTAAGTCAATTACAGGCAAAAATAAGAGTAACACTAGATTTTAGCTGTGGGTATAAACAGAGTTGTTACAAAAGCTCTATAATAAAGGTCTTGGAAAACACGATGACTAAGAATCACATTGCTGAGGTACTATTTCCTCCAGTTCACAGTGAAAGATGTAATTGCTGTTTCCCTGTAAAACACAATTATGCCAGCTTTCGAGCCCATTCAACTCGGCCAACTAGTGCTCTCAGACAGGAACCACCAACTACTTTCTGATCTTCCCTGTCCAATCCCACTAATTTCATACGGTGATGCATGAAAAAAAAATCATTACATGAAAAAAAAAAAATCATTACATCCATAGGTAGAAAACTAGAACACCTTTGTAAAAACATGCGCTGAAAAAATCAGTTACGAAAAAGAAAATTAGTAACAATGACCTCATCTACTGTATTTTATGTAACATAAGGACATATTTAACATCACTGAGCTGAAAACGTTTCCCGATATCACAGGGTCCTAAATAGATTTCCCATAAATACTGGAAAAGTGCTTTTCGCATGCATGTTATAGTATTGCTTTGATCATGTCTACACTCATTGTGGCTTTTCTCTTTACCTCAATTCCTCATCATCATGCTGACCACATACTCCTCTGGCTTGTTTGTTTATGGTAAACACAAAGTAAATATTAGCTAAAGATCCTTCTATATGAATGTTCTATAGTTAGAGCAAAACAAACCAGAAATGACTCAGTTTCTGACATAAAGCCTGGAATATCCTGGGCATTCCCAGAATTTATGGAGCAGAAAACCAGAAGAACACATTTGCTTGACTCCAACTTGCTATGTGAGCATGCATGACATGGTATCTCTCACACATGGGCCTTGCAACTAGACAACCATGTTTGGACTAATATCATAGAATCATAGAATCATGAGGGATTGGAAGTGACCTCTAAAGATCATCTAGTCCAATCCCCCTGACACAGCAGGATCACCTAGAACAAGTCACACAGGAACACATCCAGGCAGGTTTTAAACGTCTCCAGTGAGGGAGACTCCACAACCACCCTGGGCAGCCTGTTCCAGTGCTCCGTCACCCTCATAGTGAAGAAATTCCTTCTCAGGTCGATGTGGAACCTCCTGTGTTCCCGTTTACAACCATTGCCCCTTGTCCTATCACTAGAAGACATTGAGAAGAGCCTAGCTCCACCCTCCTGACACCACCCTTCACATATTGAGGGATTGGCATGCACTGTCAGCAACTTTGCTGATGACACAAAGCTGGGTGGTGTCGCCAACACCCCTGCAGACTGTGCTGCCATTCAGCGAGATCTGGACAGGCTGGAGAGCTGGGCTGAGAAAAAATTAATGAGCTATAACAAGAGTAAATGTAGAGTCTTGCATGTGGGCAAGAACAACCCCAGGTACCAGTATAGGCTGGGGAGTGACTGTTGGAGAGTAGCTNACCTGGATGTGTTCCGATGTGACTTGGTCTAGGTGATCCTGCTGTTGCAGACGGATTGGACTAGATGATCTTTAAAGGTCCCTTCCAATCACTAATGAGTCTATGATTCTATGATTTATAGAGATTAATGAGGTCACCCCTCAGTCTCCTCTCCTCTAAGCTAAAGAGACCCAGCTCCCTCAGCCTCTCCTCATAAAAGAGGTGGCTGCACCTCCTTCATCATCTTCGTTGCCCTGCACTGGACTCCCTCCAACAGCTCTGTGTCCTTCTTGAACTGAGGGGCCCAGAACTGGACACAATGCTCCAGATGTGGTCTCACCAGTGCAGAGCAGAGGGGAAGAAGAACACTTCTCTTTATTCCCTTATTTCTTTCTGCAGACATGCCCCAATACAACACCAAAACCTTAAATAAGCAAAGAAGCAGCATATTTCGCACAAAAATGAATCACTGACAAATGTTGTAGTCTTTTTTTTTTTTTTTGAAGAATTTATCTGGAGGATTCAGACAGCACACGCAGCTTTGCCTCAGCCACACAAAGAGCGCAATGAAGCAGAAGCCATTGTTCAGAGATCGTGACTGTGTAAGTTCATGGAAGAGTGTGATGGACATTTGTTACTATTGGGGAGGGAGTCATGGGGTGGGTATTTTCCTGATTAAGATACACATGCAAGAAATCCCTCATGAACATTTAAAGCCAAGTGATAGCAACACCATTTTCCTCCTGAAAAAGTTTTCATTAAATCCCATTGCAATCAAAGGTTCATTTCTAAACAAAGAATTAGGCTATGGAAGGAAGTATTGCAGAAGAAGAACCTGTTCCTCACCTCAGAAATGCTTCTACACACCCCAACTTCCCATTACTGCTGTTTGTTCCCGCTGTTGACTTGGATTCTTGTAGTTCTGGGGGCACAGGGTACATTTAGTCCATGCGAAGTCCACAGAGAGGCCAAGAACCTTTCTATGTCACACTATCACACACAATAGCAAAATGCTGGTAAATTGATGAGGCAGGATGAAAGTGAGTGTTTACATTTAATGAACAACCTCTGCTACATTGGCTTATTGCCAGAAAAAATAACCCATTACAATCAAAATCCTGTTAAATCAAACAGTCTCTGCTTAATTAAGCCCACTCTAAGAGGTTTCTGTTCAAAGCAGCTGATACTTTCAGCAGGTGAGACTGAAGCTTGCCAACTCTAAACACTTAAACATGGGTGACCATGCTGTGTGGACTGCTAACATGGAAAAGGAGATGCAGAGCCCTGAACAACAATATTCAGAATACAAATCTTCAATTTAAAACATCAGTAGCTATGCCTGCACTACCTAAGAAGGTGGCCCGAGGTGGATCTTCAGCCTTGAGGATACAAATGACGGTATAGTTCATATCCACAGAAGCTGAATCCTTTCTTCTTCCCAAAATGATGTTCTCATGCACTGGGACCAGGCCCTTTAGGGAAAGGGACTCTTTTCCCAAACCACACCCAGAAGTCACTTGAGTGACTCGTAGTTGGTGAGGGTCAAACCTGTGCCAAGAGTTCTGCTCAACTGTCTAATAACTAAAAAAATCCAAGGAACCATGATAAGTGCATTTTCAGACTCATATCCCACCCATTTTTGGTTTATTAGGATGGTACAAACTTAAATGAAGTCTTATCTTAGAGGTGTTACAGCAATCCTGAAGCCAGCAAGATTCATCCAGTAACTCAAGCAAGCTTCATGTCGAATTCATAGCACCGCTGGCTAACACACAAACTCACAGCAGACTGCACCCTAGATCACTAATATGCCCTGACTTTCCTGGTGCAGAAGCAAGCTCAGAAAGCCTAATTCTAAATCTTGTGCATTGGAAGAGAAGGAAGAAAAGGTCTGACTGAAAACAATGAGTATCAGCTCATTCTAGCCAACAAAACCACAAAAATGTCTACAGCGCAGAACAGTCATAAGGGACAGACAGGGAAGGTAAGGAAGACAGGAAACCATACGCCTAAAGCCACACATACGCATGCACACACACAGCCCGGTTTACCAGCACAGCTTGTCTGTGTAAGTAAGACGCACAAATAAACAATAGTGCTAATCAAAAGATTTCTCCTCATTTTAAGGCAGAGTGTGCAAGCCAAGCCTTGACTTGTCTGGGGATAGGATGTTTGACTGTGGTTTGGAGATGCCTCCAAAATTTTTTATTACTCAAACTTTGGTTCTGAACGTGTTTTTATAAGGAGTCTGAGAATGAAATATGATTCATATTTACATCTGTTAGCATGTTGGGAGCAAAAAGCATTATGAGCAAACTGCTGCTGAAAAAAATTTATAGAAAGACAGTTCAATTTCCCACACAACTTTCTAGGTTTGGGCTGCAAATATTTATGTTTACCAGAAGCACTGTACAAGAGGTAAATGCAAAAGACAGTGGCATTGACTTGAGCTGTGCATTTGGTCTTATGGCAATGTTGATTTGGAAAGCACATAAGAAAAGTCTTGCAAATGAGTGATGTCAGTTCAGGATTTTGATAAAAATTGCTTAATGCCATGATGCAATTTGCTCTGAGTGGCCAGTGTTCTTCCCCTGTAGAGAGAACGTATCATCGTGTTTTTGTCTGTGTGAATGGTGAGGGTACATATCCTTATACATATGATCTTGTGTCATCTTTAAACATAAGTCTGGGAGGGCTGCAGTACAATGGAAGGAAAATGTCATGTATTGCAAGGAATTCTTCCCCCCAAATTAACCTCCACAAACGTCTTAAGAACAGAGGGAGCATCCAATGAAAGGACCTTTATGCAGATGCAGATCATGATATTCCATTCATAAAACCACAGAGAGGCATCATGCTGTAGCTGCAACACCAGGGGAACGAAAATAAGTAATTTCAGAGTTTGGCAAAAGCTTAGACACTGTTTTGTTAACATCACAATCATCTCGATCATTCAGGCAGCTCATCGAGGTTTTCAAAAGTCTAATTCTAAAAGCCTAAACTTTTAACACTGCTGCGATTTCTCGTGTCATGAAGCACTCTCAATAAAAATGCTATTCATGTCAGAGTAATTAACTGCAAGCAGTGATGGGCAATGCACATGCAAACAAGCATTGAGTCAAGGCAGACGTGAACAACCACAGATGGGAGAAAAGAAAGGCTATTTTTCCTATCTTACAGATTAGTAATGAGAACAGAAATTGACGTACAGGACAAGATAGCCAGTAGCAGAGTCAAGAATTGAAATCACAAGTCTTGTACACCAGTGCCTTTCCCTTAGGGTCTGCCACCTCCAGCTGCGTGCCGACTCCAGAATTAAAGCTGAAGTACAAATACTTACCAATCAACTTGCTGACATGATAGGAGGATGAGCGAATGGCTCCTCGTAGATTGATATTCGGTTAGTATTGGATTAAACCAGCTTTAAGTCCGTCCACACACAGTGGCAGAGGCAAAAAGTCTGTGATATTTGAAAGTTATCATACAGGTAAGAAAACCTTTCCCCAGCAAACTACAGCATCCTCGAAGAAAAAAAAACTAAAGAGGGGCTCAGCAGACATGGAATTAAAGGAGATTGCGTGAACAGCCCCCACTGCAGGCCGCAGAGTTGAGGGCTACACTCAGGAGACTGCAGAATAGATGCTACAGAGAAATACAGCCGACCAGTCGCAGCTAAGAGGAGCATTTAAAAGAGGATGAAAATGCCTTATCCTCCTTTTGTAAACATTTCTTTTAAGGAAAGGTAGCTAAGCAAATGAAGAGCTGCCAAAGCCCAAGTACCTGAAAGAGACTGCTCTCTTCCCAAGTTGTTAACACATGCTCATGTGGCATGGTGAGAAGGCTTTGAGAGCTCCCGAGATGGAAACCACATGCTAGCGTACCCCCCTGGAAAGAGCCCAACGTACATGCCAGCGGGCAGACCACCAACTAACTACGTACATGCGAGCACTCACTGGGTGTCTGACTTGCTTGAGAAGCAAAAAGGAGAGAGGCAGACAGATTCCCACTCTCTGCAAAGAGTCTGACACATGACACGTGTAGGATTTGCTGCAGGGAACGAATCCCACTCCAGGGAACATGTCAGAGAAGCTGCCTGATAAGATGAAGCGGCGCACTCCTTGCTTTCTCTCCCACGGATTGTCTTGTCCAATAATGAAGTAAACGTGGCGTGGGCTGGTGTGAACTGGAAAATTGCTAATGGATCACACTGGGCACACTTACTTGCTTAAACTGTCACTTAATTATTTCTGAGGTAGAGAAACATGATACTAACTGCTGTTCTCCTGTATCACAAAGCAAAGGCTCTAAACAGAGCTCTGTCGCTGCCAGTGATCTCTCAGCAAAGTGAGATTTGAGGTCCTCTGTGTTGCCCTTGTTCTCATTTTCCTTGGATGCTGTATCCTTCAAATATAGGAGGATTGTCCCTTTTGTTGATACTTCCCCTCCAGTAAGTTACTTTCTCCTTTTTCACTCCTAACTTTCTCACCAAGAACTGCCTTATGTGTCACAATAACTTGAGCATCTTGTTCTCAGCATCTTGCGTCCAGGGGAGGTAACAAGGATCATTGGGATTGCATAACTCTTCACAAAACACGCCTGTCTGCAGCTGCTTATAAACTTACCGAGCTTTGTGAAAATGCAGCAGAACTTGTAACTCTGATTGAAGGTTTCATTAAGATACTCAGAAATCTGGCCTCTGGTTGTTTGGCCTCTGGTTGCCATTTCAAAACCTGGTTTCTGGCAATGCTACAGATTTGCACGAAAGTTGGGCTTATCCTTGGATCTCGCATGATGAGGTGTATTTGAACATCTGGTCTCTAATCCATGCTATACCTTCCCAGATGCAGGGAAAGATAGCTCCTCAGTGCTCTTACTCTGGGAAAAATTCAACGACAAAAATATATATAGCTTTCTTTCTTGGTGGTTTTTTTGTTGTTGTTGTTTGGTCCAGCAAAAGAACAAAGAACTTCTGCTGTGGGTTTTTTATTTGATTATAAACGTGTATCCAACCGTTCATTTCTGCCAGCATCTACACTGTGACACCTGGCTGCAAACTGATCCAGGCAAATCTTCTCATAAGTGTTAACAAAGAGCTTCTATAGATATGTCACTGAAAACAATAGAAAATGAAAAAAAATGTGGGCCTTCTCGAGGAAGAAACAGGTGACCTGGTTAGCCAGGATATGGAGAAGGCTGAGGTGCTCAATGACATTTTGCCTCAGTCTGCACCAGAAAGCACTTAAACCACGCCATCCAAGACACAGAAGTCAAAGGCTGGGACCAGGAGAAGAAAGGACTACTCATGGTAGGGCACATCAGGTTCACAACTGCATAAAGAGGCTAAAGGTTCACAAGTCCATGGCACCTATGACTGTGAAGTGGTAGGTCCTGCCATAACTGGTAAATTAATTTGCTAGGCAATTATCCGTCACATCTGGGGAATCATGGCAGCCTGCTGAAGTGTCCACTGACTGGAAAAAGGGGACCACAATCCCCTGTTTCAAAACAGGAAAAATGACAGCCCAAGGAACTATAGGCCAGTCAGTCTCATCTCTGTGCCTGGCAAGATCATGGAGCAGACCCTCCTGGAATCAATGCTGAAGCACATGGAAAATAGGGAGGTGTCTGCTGACAGCCAACACAGCTTCACTAAGGGCAGATTGTGCCTAATTAACCTGGTGGCCTTATATGACTGGATTACAGCATCGATGGATAGGGGAAGAGCATTATGACTGACATCAGCAATATGGGACTGATGTCATCTAGCTACGTGGACTTGTGCAAGGTACTTGACACCATCCCACATGACATCCTCACCTATCTACCTGGACTTGTGCAAGGTACTTGACCCGTCCCACATGACATCCTCATCTCTAAAATAGAGAGACATGGATTTGGCAGATGTACCTGTCGCTGGATAAGGAATTGGCTGATGGTCACACTTAAAGAGTTGTGGTCAATGGCTCAATACCCAAGTGGAGATCAGTGACCAGTGGTGTTCTTCAGGGGTCACATGACAAGGGGAAATGGTTTCAAGTTAAAAGAGAGTAGATTTAGATTAGACCTTAGGAAGAAATTCCTCATTATGAGGGTGGTGAGGCACTGGAACATTTGCCCTGGGAGGTTGTGGAAAGCCTCTCCCTGGAAGTGTTCAAGGCCAGGCTGGATGGGACTCTGGGCAACCTGGCCTAGTGAGAGGTGTCCATGCCAATGGCAGAGAACTTGGAACTAGATGACGTCTGAGGTCCCTTCCAACTGAAACCATTCTGTGATACACAACATGCCCAAACATAAATCCTGTGCAGTTTTGCAGCATCTCTTTTTTTGTTAACTGTTTACACTGAAGAATTATTTCTACAGTGCAATGAGGCTTCATTGCTGTAAAATACTTGTTCAACTGATCTATCCAATTATGTTCTTTTTGAAAACAGTTCAATAATTTTTCTCCAAGGTCAGTCATTAATACTTAAATCCATGCATAAACATTGCTAGACTGCAGTCCCACTATTATTTCCAATATAAACCCCCAAGATATCAAACTCTATTTGCTTTGAGAAGGGTATCCTGAAACATGACATCGCATGTGGGGAGAAAAGAATATAAGTAAATAAATACAAATTATTAATACCCTAGGGGTGAGAGAGGCAGAAAGATAAGAGCTACATCCAATCTCTAATTAAAAAGTAGCTCTGCCTTTGTGTTAATCATAGAATAATTAAAGCAGGACTAGCACAATTTCCTTAGAAATTCATTTCTTCTGTGTTTAGTGTTTGTAATATTTTATTGTCAAACAAGTTAGTGTGAGATTTTTTCACCTCTTAGTTTTTGCTGTTAGGTGAGCATTCAGTGCCTAAGCTAGTTCTAACCCCATCTGCTGAGCCCTACCTTTTGAGCAGCTGTGAATTTGTAGTGGTCAACCCAAAAGCATTACACAGGCATCATGTCACTGGTGACATTCCGACTCTCAGCACAACTACCTGGAATCAATCAGCTGCATGAGTGTTTTAATGCTGCTGCACATAAGGAAATCAAGTTATCGGGCAGGCAATCCAGAGCAAGACAAGCAGATGTGAGGCAGATGATATGCAACCCTGACGATACTCTTACCTACAGACTCCAGCCCTCTCCTGTGCAAAATTCATTAATAGGATGACAGGCAGGCAGGGAACGGGATTTGGGGTACAGATTTATTGCTGTTAAAGGATGGAACGAGACAGACTCATTTTGACATGTGACTTAAATCAGAATCAGATCTCCGGGACAAAGTGTGACTAAACTAAATTACTGTAGAGTTTTGCAGTTGTCTTTCTACTACAGAAAGAGTTGTGTTAAAGAACACAAAAAACAGACTCTGCTCTTGTGCTCAGAGCTTTCTAAATATTTGAAAGGTGGGTGTCAGGAGGATGGAGCCAGGCTCTTCTCAATGCCATCTAGGTATAGGAACATAGGAGCTGGAACATAGGAGATTCCACATCAATATGAGAAGGAACTTCTTCACAGCGAGGGTGATGGAACACTGGAACAGGCTGCCCAGTGAGGGGTGTGGAGCCTCCTTCTCTGGAGATGTTTAGGACCCGCCTGGATGTGTTCCTGTGTGACTTGGTCTAGGTGATCCTGCTGTGTCAGGGGGATTGGACTCGATGATCTTTAGAGGTCCCTTCCAATCCCTCATGGTTCTATGATTCTAAAAAAGAATCTACCTCATTGGACATTTGTAAAACCAAAAATCAGGCAATTATCACTGCAATAAGTAGTTCAGTGACAGCTACTAGTATTACTGCTCAAGGCTTAGTAATTATCCTCCAATTAAATACTTTAACTACTGTAAAATCTTACTGTAACTTAAATCTACACACATACGTAGAACTGGCTATATTAGCCATAATCGAACTAAATGGTGTAATTCTTACAAATAAAAATGTTCAGCCTCTCCTGAGAACAGAAAGGCAGTAAACACTGGACCTGTGTGGACAAGTGGCTAAAGTATCAGCACTCGAGGTTTCCTATTACGGGTCAGCTTAAACCTAAGGTTAACTACCACGATGTCTAATTTTGTGGCCTCGCTTCAGAGAACAGAGGTTTCTCAAGCAGCCACAGATGTGACACAGTATCAAGGCTACAGATTGAACAGCAGGCATTAAAATGAAACAGTTCTTTCATTTGAAATAGATTAAAATAGAGCAGAGTTATCAGCGAAGAAATGCAACATGTCCCATTTTCATGGTCAAAGTCTGCAGAATGAAATAGAGGAACTTTTAGTGTTTCAAAGAGTCCTTCCTTTCCTGCCTGCTCCATTTAAGACAGTTATAAATATTGAAATGTTTTATTTGGTTTTGATTGTTTGGAAGCGTTTTGTTTGCTTGTTGTTTGTCATGTTGCCTGTTTTGAAGTGTATCTAACTGAAGAATAAAGAATTTAACATTTATCGTTGAGACTGATAAAGGACATGTGAGGGGAAAGAAGTACAGGCTTCACTGCTCTTAGTGTCCCATTTGACTTATCACACAGCTAGGAAAAGCAGCTGCAGAGCTAGAGGAACTGCACTGCCTCATGGATTCCACTAGCCATTTCACCCAATCAACTAACAATTTGGTTCTGCCTCAATATGTGATTCTTGATTTTCGCAGCCGGAAGTGACAACCCATGCAACGTCAAGCTAGCCCATAAAATTAAACACTAACCTCACATTTCACACTTCAAAAAGTCGTTTCACTTTTCAAGCAGTATATTTTGCTTTCATTCTCTATGTTTCATGCTACCACAAAGAAGCAACCGCAACATTTGAAAGAGAAGTACTGAATGAAAGCTCCCATGGCCTAGATTAGTATAAAAGCACTGATGCTGAAGATATAGACCAAGAAACTAATGCAGGAGGTGGAGGGAGTTTTCTTCAAACAGCTAAGTCTATGAATTAGCTGAGCTCTATTAAGAGGACAGTTACAGACAACTAACCCCTCTCCAAACACCTTCAACAGCCTTTGTCTAGCTATGGAAAACCACCAATGCTGTGCATGTGTTCTATTTTTTCAGCAATAAAAGAAGTAGTATTCACTGAGCCTTGGCTGCCCAGCAATGCAAGAAACTCTGAGCAGAAAAGGACATTTCAATGCCTTGTGTTTTGATATCTAATATCTGTACAAAAAACAAATTATTAATTTATTTATTCCATTTTTACAGAAGCCCATGAGAAATCCGACTGCCAGGCTTAGTGTAATACACTGTGATAACACAAACAGAGACTATAAATCTTAACCAACAGCTTAACGTATGAGGCATTTGATGTGTCTGGGAACCTGCTGTATGAAAGAAATTAGCTGTAAAAAAAGAAGCAAAATGCCTATTCCCATGGGAAGAGTCTGTGAGACTGGTAATACATCATTTGTTCATTTGGAAGACACTTGTTCCTCTAGTAAAACAGCAACTAATATTTTTGCTTTCCACTGTTTAGACAGGAAATACGGCGCTAAGGGCCAATAGGCAGAGCAAATCATTATGCTAATTACACGGTCAGTAAACATTTGCTCTCCCATGTTTCCTAAAGGTCTGAATAATTCCTGGTTAGAACTCAGGAGTGGAACGAGTGACCTTCTTCCTTTCTGACATAAATGCTGCGATGTATCATATTTTAGAGGATATCCAGGTCAAACACCCCTGCTTTAACAGGATGATCGTGTCACCTGGAAAGTGTTGAGCACTACCAGATTTAGAAAGGAAATGAGAAGGTTTTTGAGGGATCAGAGGAACTAGGTCCTGAAACTGCCCCTCAGTACACAGCAGCATCCAAATTCAAACAGCCTGATCCATTTACAAATGTGATTGTAGAGTATGCTGCTCACCAAGAAGCACTTTTGTAGAGTAGATGACAGATCCCTTTCCGTTCTGCATTCAACTTTCGTGTATGTCAAATTTCTCACCTGCAGAAACATTCGAAGCCTCTACTTTTCAACAAAATCAAAGCACAGTAAGAACGTTTTACTTAAGACACAAAACTGTGGTTGCTTTTTGTAAGTTTTGGGTTTACCTGACCAGACTTTGAGATTCTGACAACCCCAAAATTCTCTTACTGGGACACATCATAGAATCATAGAATCATAGGGATTTGAAGGGACCTTGAAAGATCATCCAGTCCAATCCCCCTGACACATCAGGATCACCTAGACGAAGTCACACGGGAACACATCCAGGCGGGTTTTAAATGTCTCCAGTGAAGGAGACTCCACAAACCCCCTGGGCAGCCCGTTCCAGTGTTCCGCAACCCTCATGGTAAAGAAGTTCCCTCTCATATTGATGTGGAACCTCCTATGCTCCAGATTACACCCATTGCCCCTTGTCCTATCACTGGATGACATTGAGAAGAGCCTGGCTCCATCCTCCTGACATCCACCCTTCAAATATTTATAGACATTAACGAGGTCACCCCTCAGTCTCCTCTTCCCTGCTGACTTTCTACCATGCAAAAATCTAAGGCAGGAGTTTGACACAAACTGACCAACATCCTACATACCTGACCTCCTCTCGAAATAGGCTTCTGTACTAGATCCATCTACGGATTCCTAATAAAGTGTGTTCTATACCTCCTCTGCATCAAAACAAGCCACTTCCCGTCTGCACAGCACTCACATTCCTGACTGCTATTCACTGGATTAGGACAGCAAGTCATGGGATGCAGTTGTGTCAACATCAAAGAGGAAACAAACAAACATGGGTTTTGAAAATACTTCAGAGTGAAATCCTGTTTCTCATGTGTCCTGAGTGTAGCTTCAGCCTCATAAATTTCAAGTAAAGCAGCTCCCTAACAATACTCTGAACAAGGCAATTGCAGGCAAAACACTTGACTTTCAGTCACTGCTTCTCCATGCTCTCAACACATGCCACCAGTCACTTCCATTTTGATGCATATCTGCCTTTCATTCCAAAATGGGACACGGGAGCAACTGAAAAAGCAGTGGAAGCAAACTACAGTTGATACCAGGAGCTGCCCAGCCCTGAATGTTTATTCTTTCACACCTCAGAGATATCTCAGAAACAATGCTCCTGAACAGGACAGTGCTTTGAGAGCGCTCAAAGTGCTGGCTTTTCATAGACTTACAGGTCTAAATAACAGCAGTGACAGACATGAGGTTCTCAAATGCATGAGCAGCAATTTGGGTCCCAGTATCTTCCCAAATGCAGTCTTATGCTGGTGGTCCCTACGAATCGGCAGAGCCAAGGGGTAAGCAGCACACAAGTGAACCAGAGACTGTTTCTAAAACCAGCCCTCAACGAGTCCAAGGAACTTAATTTTAGGACATTATGCACATCAGGATTGAATGGGGCACGTTACATCCAATGACCTGTTCAACAACTGCTGTCTCCTGCTGCTTGAAACACTATTTATTCCGGGGTAAAGCTGGAATGTTACGAGACAGAATAGGACGTACTTTTCCTAGACTTTTTCTTCCTAAGAGTTCAGCAGGGGATAACAGTAATTAAGTGATATTTTTGTCCGTATTTGTGGCCCTTGAGATTTGATAGCTTTTTCCTATTGCTGCAGGTTGTTTTGCTGGTCTTTCATCAGCAATACTTGAATGATTCTAGTTTCACTTCCATTAACATTTAAATATCTACGAGGTATCTCAATCAGTTACTCCCCACAGAAACTGAAGAACACTATGAATGACTGTGCACTTATAACCACTCAGAAATGACCCGTTTTCTCCATTACTCTGTCATCAGAGATATCTGCTCTAGGTTGTGCTCAGAGCATTAGCCCATGTAGCCTGATATGAGTTCATGAGACTGGAATTCAAAACACTAACCAGCTGTGGGAACCCGGGAAGAAGGCTGTCACACTAAATGGCATCCAGATTAGAGCTGTGAGAGCTTGGGAAAGCCCGTCTAACAAGCATGATCTCTTGAGGGGAAGGGAGGAGGAAGAAACTGTTCCCAAGCTGTTAGCCTCACAAGCCTAAGGAAACTAGGTCTCCCTGTTAGACACTGAAACTGCAAGGCTTGACTGGAACTATATCTGTATCAGGGGATATTTTCCCAAGGGAAGAAATTCTGTAAGTTATTTTCTTGAATTAAAATATAGGTAACTACCTCTAGGATGACTTTTCCCTCCACCATACAGTCCGGGGCTAGATACTCACAGCCCCTAAAGCATCTGGTTATGGTAGAATATTATGGGAATCATAATATAGACCTATCTGTGCTGCCTTGCAAAGTACTATGTGTCTGAAATGCAGGTGCTTCATCTAAAAGCCACAACTGGACAGCCACATTTGCAGATAAGCAAGCAAAAGAGAATGCAAATTAATTTATTAACAATCTACCTTATAACTGATGTTCCACATGGGGCTTGAGGGGCAGGAAATCTTGCTATCTGTCCCCAGCTCTGATAGATGTAGTGTGGAAGGATCGAGACCTGCAGTATCTTTTTAAAAAGATTTCTTTTCCAGGTCTTGCCAAGACATGGCACACTTGAGGATTCATTTTTCATTATGGGAATCTTCAAAGGCTTCCTGACCAAATAGGAAAAATTGAACCTTTCTAGATATAATCGTTGGCATCCTGCTTGGTTTCCTTGGATGTAGACATGCTAACTCAACCCTACAAACACAGTGCCCGTACGTGAACAAGCTAGAGCTCCACGCAAGGAGGAAGTGCTAATTTAGCTTTGGGCACATCCATCAGTGTCAATACTGTAAAAGTTATGTGCTTCAGGTGTTGGCTGTTCGAGGTGTACATCACAAGGTGGAAGGGGCTTGTTCAAAGGCAGAGATACCTCAGGAAGTTATCTTTGTCTGCATACTCAGCAAGTGACCCTGAAACACAGGAGCCACGCAGATGGTGTCAGATCCCTCTGAGACTCAAAGAACATGGCCCACAACCTGATTAATATCACACCTTTAAGACTTGTGGGAGTAACTAATGACATGTGTCTAGTGAAATTCCTACTTGCAATTTCCCCCCTTCTATTAAAGGCAAGTCTATTTATCTGCTAAACTTCACTCCTGACTCAAAGGAAAGAAAAAAAAAGCGGAAAATCCACACGTGGTTCTCTTCTGTCAACATGTTTATTGCCCTGATTATGAAAGAAAGCAATCACAGGGACAACCAAAAACACAAACGAAAGGGGTGAAACACGTCCAGGCTCTCAAATACATATAGCACTGAGCCAACAAGCCAAGGAAAGACGAAAGGGCACCACTTTCTCCTTCATTGTTAATTCAAGTGATTGACAGTAGTCAGAAAAATGTTGATCTTCTTTTGATTCCAGCACATTGTTTCTTCAGCAGCAACAACGATGAGAACACCTGCTATGTAATAACTCGCTGCTACTGAAAGTGTGGTTTGCAATGCAAATTGCCACTAGTCACTGTCCTTCAACTCACACAAAATTGTAAATTCTCATCATTATACAACCTTTCCTCCCCTCCTTCTTCCTTTTTCTGTAACAAAATACTAGCCAAAAAAAAGAAATCAAGGAACAGAATATGTGTATGTCTTTTGAAAAACGGATTCTGATCGCAAATTTCACAGCTCAGGAAAGGGTCTCACAGCAGAGACAGATACCCAAACAATACAACTCATACATTCCCGCCTCCACCTTCCTACACAGGGAAGTCCATATTCACCTGTGGTGATCAGCAAGGCTGTCATCCCTGCTTTTGACCTAAGCCCTGCTCAAATCTCTGCTAGAGATACTAGCTTTAAATTATTTATTTGGATTGGACTAGATGATCTTCCAAGGTCCCTTCCAATCCCTAATGGTTCTATGATTCTATGATGCCTATGCGCTGTAACACAGGATCATGGAAAACTTTCATCTCTTGCATGTCCATACAATGAAACCCTTTGCTCCTTGGGAATCCCCGGACCAACCCAGGGCACCTCTCCAGTCACCCAAAAGGCAAAGTCTACAGAGAAGATGATTAATTTTTTTTTCTCCTGAAGTTTCTTCCCCTTCTAGGTAAAAACAGTACAAGTTCCTGCAGAAACCCGCCTGGCAGTCTTCACTCCTGCAAAATCTTCACCAGCTTCTAGCACAGATCTTAGCTGTGGAAGGATGTGGAGGATTAGGCCATAAGAGATTTAACCTGAGGTTAAATGTGACTCATGAAACTCGACATCAGTTACTGAGCATGGGAGACAGATGAAGGAAGAAGTGGAAACTGTTTCTTTTCAGTAACTCATTTAGTCTGTGTTTGATTTAAGAGGTCTTTGACAAGAAATGCACTTAAGGGTTTTAATACTTCAGTCACTCCAAGCTGCAAGTGCAATCCAATGGCCAAAGCAACTTGACCCCTGAACACTGATCAGCCAAAAACCAGTATCACAGTATCACAGTAATGATAAGGTTGTAAAAGACCTTAAAGATCATCCAGTCCAACCTAAATCCAAATAAACCCAGTAAACCTAACATCTAACACCTAGATCATGCCACTCAGCACCTCATCCAGCCTAACCTTGAACACCTCCAGAGACAGTGACTCAACCACCTCCGTGGGCAGCCCATTCCAAGACCGGATCACTCTTTCAGTGAAAAATCTTTTCCTGATGTCAAGTCTAAACCTCCCCTGATGGAGCTTAAGACTATGACCCCTTGTCTTGTCTCCAGTGACCAGGAAGAAAAGACCGACCCCTGTCTGACTACAACCACCTTTCAGATAGTTATAGACAGTGATAAAGTCACCCCTGAGCCTCCTCTTTTCCAGACTAAACAAAGCCAGCTTCCTCAGCCTCTCCCCATTGGGCTTATCCTCCAACTCCTTTACCATACGAGTTGCCCTTCTCTGGACTCATTCCAGCACCTTGACGTCCCCCTTAAACTGAGGGGCCCAGAACTTAACACAATACTCCAGGTGTGGTCTAACCAGTGCCGAATACAGGGGAAGGAGAACCTCCCTTGACCTGCTGGCCACACCATTCTTGATGCAGGCCAGGATGCCACTGGCCCTCTTGGCCACCTGGGCACACTGCTGACTCATGTTAAGTTTGCTGTCCACTAACAGCCCCAAGTCTCTCTCCACCTGAGAACTCTCTAGTAACTCCATTCCCAGCCTGTAGTTCTGCCTGGGATTGTTATAAACAAAATGCAGAACCCGACTCGTTAAAACTCATCCTATTGGAGTCTGCCCATCTCTCCAGCCTGTCCAGGTCCCTCTGCAGGGCCCTCCTACCTTCCAACAGATCAGCACGAGTTCCGAGCTCATGCTGGACTCCATCCCATCATCAATATCATCAATGAAGGTGTTGAACAGGACCGGACCCACCACCGACCCTTGGGGGACACCACTAGTAACTGGTC
>VXBP01005032.1:248982-262573 GCA_013400115.1 Rhinopomastus cyanomelas | reverse complement strand
CAACCAAGGCAGGCTCACCTGTTGCCTCAACCTCCTCTGCAGTCTGGGGTCTAATGTCAAGACAACCCCCAGAAGTATAGACAGAGGCAAAGAAAGCGTTGGGTATCTCTGCCTTCTCTGCATCCTCTGTCTCCAGGGTACCCACCTCATTCTGCAGGGGGCCTACGTTGCTTCTAGTTTTACTTTTACCTGCTATATATTTGAAGAAGCTCTTTTTGTTGCCTTTGACCTCTCTTGCAAGGTTTAATTCCAAGGAGGCCTTGGTCTTTCTAGTTGCATCCCTACATTCCCTCATCAGAGTCTTATAATCACCCCAAGTGGCCACCCCATCCTTCCGTGACCTATAGGCTTGCTTCTTCCTCTTCAGTTTGCCTAGTAGTTCCCTGGTTAACCACGCAGGTCTTTTGGCTCCCTTCCTTGACTTATTCCTTGTTGGGATACTTGTTGGGATAGTAAATCGGGTGACAGCACCTGTAAATAAATGCTTTCTCCACGAGAACTTCCACATTGACATTTTCTATCCATAATCAAACTCACCCCTGAAGGCCACGTGAACTGTGTTAACTAGGGTGCACTTTTCTACATGACAGAACAGACTGCTTCAGTTAAGTGTTAAAAGAGCAGTGGGCCACGTTCGGAAAGCCCCTTGCAACAGCGCACACGCGCTGCTCCGTGACATAGCCATCCACTGTGGAAGGTGCAGCTCTGTGAGCACTCCATGGAGAAAATCCTCGTGCTCTTCCTATGACTTTGATGATGAACACAGATGCTTTTAGTGGTCTGACCAGCACAGTAAGTTAAGCTTTGTGTTTTCAAATAAGTGCGTGTATTAGCTTAGCTAACTATCTACCTCATATCTCCACCTCATATCTGTGGCTTTTGATGAGCTGTCAGGGAACTCAGGATTACAGTCGGTTCCCTCATTTCTAGCTAGAGCCTAAGGCCTGTTTGGCAGACACTCATTTAACCTCCCACTTTAAATCTCTTGCTGTCTGTGCCATGTTTTATATCACCCGCCACCTTTCCACAGCTATCAACTCAGCTCCCACAGCAAGAAAATTCAGCAGCTCTCCCAGAACAGAAGCCCTCTTGCAGTGCTTCCTAGACAAAGTGGTACTAGAGGCTCACGAATCCCCCAACCCCTTATTCTCACTTCCCTGTATCTTTTCATGCTTTCATATGCATCACGTCAATTCACCGCCTTCTTTCCACTGCACCATCCACATGCAAAGTATCATCTGTTGCTTGCAAGGTTTTCAGAGCATGTGGCAGATGGAAGAAATGCTTAATTTGTCTCCAGTTGGTTGTACCAGTGCATGTGCCGTTAAAAGAGAAACTGGGGAAGCAAAATATGCTTATTGGGCTGTGGGTCAGGTGGGGTTCCACAGGGCAAAGCAAAAATTCCTTCTTTCCTTAGAACAGCTTGACATTTCTAGAGGGCAGAACCAGTCCATCTGACTTTGTTAGACAGCAAAGAGCAGAAAGGGAAGGTGTCAGACTCCTGAAAGGAGTGAAGACTTGTCTAAAGAAAGGACCTTAAAATCAAATCTTGAGCATTTGGGGAAAGATGCAGAATATTCCAATGCTACATGGGCACTGCATGGAACTAGCTGCAGCCTCGAGAGTCGCCAATAACTGTTAGACACAAAGCAAGACTGAAGGATATAAAGGACACAACAAGAACATAATCAGGGAGTAAATAAATTCAACTGGTCTTACTCCAAAATCACAGGTTTTCCACATCATCTGGCCATGGGTGGAGATATTTGCTGGTTTTTAGCAAAAGCACAGACTAAGAAACTGGTTTTGATATCTGTTTTATTTGGTCTCTTCTATATTAAAAAATAAGTGGCATCGTTCTATTTCAAGGCTAATGTATTACAGATATGCTCATAAGATTGTGCAACAAGAGGGCATCAAAAATACATCAAGATATCTGTCTCGTGAGGGACAGTGAGGGAGAAGGTGATCTATGCTACTCAGCGAGCAATGTTCAAAACACCCCTGAAAGATCATAGGATCATAGGATCATAGGATGTTAGGGGTTGGAAGGGACCCATTGCTACTATCTTTGTTACGCATCCCTAGACTTATTTCCATTCGTATGTTGCATTATTTCTAAGAAAATGTCATGATTTTAGTCTCAACCTGACATTCTCATACACAGAAGATGATCAGTTAGAAAGACAATACATAATTTTATCTATCCCCAGCATTATCCTTCAATTAAATTTGGAAATTAAATGATCATTTCTTCCTTGCATTCCTGCTTTTCTTAATCAAAACAAGCTGAACTAACTACATTGCTCTAATTCAGAGAGAATTTCCAAATGGGAGATTCTATGGGATGGACTATGATGTATGTACATACATGCAGCTATTCAGGCCAGCGAGAGCACACGAACATTTTATAGCCATCTTGAAGGAAAAACTCCTTTCGCAAAAGTAGAAAATTAAAGTTGCAATCTTTGGAAGAGCCATTTGCTGATATGGAATCACAGAGTAATCAACATTGGAAAAGACCCAAGTCCTGTTGTTCACCCTACAACCCCTAACCACTAAATCATATCCCCAAACACCATGTCTACCTGGTTTTTTAGCACCTTTAGGAACAATGCCTCAACCATCAACTTGGGCAACCTGTTCCAAAACCTCACTCTCTTTCAATGAAGAAGTTTCTCCTAATATCCAGTCTGAACATCCTCTGGTACAACTGGAGCCCATTTCCCCTCATTCTATCATAGAATCATAGAATCATTACAGATCGGAAGGGACCTCAAAGATCATCTAGTCCAATCCGCCTGCAACAGCAGGATCACCTAAACCGTCACACAGGAACCCGTCCAGTCGGGTCTTGAACATCTCCAGAGAAGGAGACTCCACAATCCCCCTGGGCAGCCTGTTCCACTGTTCCGTCACCCTCACCGTGAAGAAGTTCTTTCTCAGGTTGATGTGGAACCTCCTATGTTCCAGCTTACAACCATTGCCCCTTGTCCTATCACTACAACACAAGGAAGAAGAGGCCATCAACTGCTTCACTACAACCTCCTTTCAGGTAGATGTAGAGAGTAGTGAGGTCTCCCCTCAGCCTCTTCTCCAGGCTGAAGAGCCCCAGCTCCCACAGCCTCTCCTTACAAGACTTGTTCTTGAGACCCCTGCTCCAGCTAGTTGCCCTTGTCTGCACCCTCTCCAGCACCTTTACTGTGATGCCTAAAACTGCACATGGTACTCAAAGTGCAGCGTCACCAGGGCCAAGTACAGGGGCACGATTACTGCCTCTTTACAAAAAGCAAACAAAGCCAGGCAACTTGAGTTTAAACAGAGCAAGCCTTGTACCATGCCATGAAGTGTTCTGAGACGTCCATCCCGGGAAAAAGCTACTGCCATTTCAAACAAAAGCCCTCTAACCCTTAGCATGGCCCAGCACACACAGCAGCAGGCAGGACAAATGTGTGGCAAGAAAAAACTTCCCTGAAAAACCAGAAGGAAATGTTTGCACTTTGCTCTGTGAATTCAGCAGAGACACCAGACAGTATCGTCTTTCCAAAGACCCTGGGATGTGATCACAGCTATGGAGAAATTTGGCTTCCTTCATGTCAGGATTAGCTTGACTGACCTGCCTCACACTGAATTCTTACCTTACTGCAGTCAATGAAGCCTTTGACACAAGAGGCAAAGACAGAGCACTATTTGCTTGTTCCATCCCATCACAGAGCAAGGCAGCATAATGGATGCCCATTGCAACAGACACTACAGTACAGAGAAGGATTTGCTTAATGGCAGGATCCAGCTGGACACTACTGGCTAGCTTGGAGCAAGAGCCTTGTCTTGCCCAAAAAAAGCTCTATCAGTAGAGTTTCTCTGAGAAACTTGGAAGTTCTATCAGTAACTGTTCTAGGTGTAATAATTCTACTGTAGAGATCTGAACAAAAAAATGCATTTCAAAAATTTGTGCTTCTAAAATTCTGTAACCACAGCTCACTTTTTTGTCCCTAATGCAAGAATGATGCCATTCCTTACGATTATCAAAAGACAGCTAGCTGAAACAAGAACACTGCTTTAAGGGCAAAGTCAAAACTCCATGGATTTATAGAAGAATTTTTACCATCATTCTGGAGAAGAACAGAAGTAAACTAGAGTTGTGGAGCCCTCTGGACTGCATAGGTCTGCCAGCAACAAGCACAATCTCATTTCTGCTTTAAATGCACACCAGAATCACAATGAGGCAACATATTTAACACTGACACTTCTAAAACAGCAGTCTGAGGCCAAAACTCTTCAGTACCACAGCGGTTTTGTCTGTAAAGTTGTTCCTTCAACACCCAAACAGACAGGTAGAAACATACGCACTTGCTCCTCTTACGCCCTTGGGAATTCTGCAAGCGAGTAGGATTAAACCACATTTCTGTGCCGCACCCCGACGTGCAATCAAGACACCATCCTAGGGCATCACCTCCACAGTCTTCCCTAGGACTCAAAGCTGTTCTTCATCTCACCCACCATCAAAGCTTTTTCATAATTTATAGACTAGCAAAAAAGGACAGCCCTTACCCTGGAACACTGCAAAAACTTGCAGTTCTGATTGATTTAATTTAGTGGGTATTGTGACTACAAAACCTGCCTTTAATTTACCGCGTTGTAAAACAACTGCTCAGAAGCAGCACATGTTTTCCCAGGCTTCAGCTACACCATTTGAGGCCATCCTTTCTGTGCAGTAATTTCCACTGAGAAAAGGGAGGCAAAGGGATGCAGCTGTGAAGTGTCTGCTCATGTTTGACCCTGGGTCAGCAGTGGGCAGCACCAATAGCCCAGGAGGTGCTGGAATCCCTCTTAACCTTCTGGAGGGATTTTCACAGCCATGCATTTTTGTGGTGCCACTCTTCTCCCCCACCCCTACCCGCCCCATCCCTAGCATTGCTGGAGAACAATACACAAATGTGATTCCAATTAGGTCAATAACAAATTCATGAAGGTTCAGCCCTCACCATCTGTCCAAAGGGACCAATGCTCTGTTTGGTTTGGGGCTTGGGGTTTTTTTTCACTCCTTCATTCCTATCCCCCTTTCTTGTGACTACTGTTTGACAAAGCCGTCTGCAGAACAGAGATTTAACGGGGCTCATGGCAAAAATACCAAAAGAGCAAATTAAGGCAGTTCCACTCTTAATTCCCACTACATTGTAGAATTACATAACTTATCACTTAACATGTATATAATTTAGCTTGATTCAACATTCAAGCACATTAAACAAAGGAAGGCAATAGTGAAAGCCTAATTCTTCCTTCACAGGAGCCATGTCTGAAAAAGCATTCCCACTAAAATAGGCAGATTCAAAAACTTAGGTGCACTTAGCATTAGAAGCACAAAAAACAAATTGATCAATAAATGAAACTGAAGAAGTCATTTTAGCTGAAGAAGAAATTTTGTAGTTGGCTACTGCTGCAAAGCACTTCCCATTAGAACAGAGCGTCTCATCTCATGGATTTTTAACACATCACATTTCCAAATTAACTGAGATTGTTTGTGGCCCTGATACTTCACATGCTTTCATGTTCCGACCTAATTTGTATTCCACGAAGAGAAGGATAAAAAAAGTGTCGTTAAATAATGAATGCGGTAAGAACTCTTGGTACACACTTACAGTGAGGGCTGTAGGAAAGTGCTGATACACAAATGCACATCCCAGATAATCCCAAGCATCCGGTGTCATTCAGGTTTCTTTGCAGAGCCCAGGCCATTAGAGCGACAGCATCAAAAACATGGGTCAAGAAAAGGAAGGGAAGAGCAGAAGACAGGATGAAGATCTTCTAACACATTGAAACAATTTATTGGAGCAAATTATTGCGTCCAGTTCTGGGCCCCTCAGTTCAACGAGGACATGGAGCTGCTGGAGGGAGTCCAGCGTAGAGCAATGAGGATGATGAAGGAAGTGGAGCACCTTCCTTATGAGGAAAGGCTGATGGAGCTGGGTCTATTTAGCTTGGAGAAGAGGAGACTGAGGGGTGACTTCATTAATGTCTACAAATATGTGAAGGGTGGGTGTCAGCAGGATGGAGCCAGGCTCTTATCAATGTCATCCAATGATAGGACAGGGGGCAAAGGTTGTAAGCTGGAACATAGGAAGTTCCACATCAATATGAGAAGGAATTTCCTCACAGTGAAGGTGACACAGCACTGGAACAGGCTGCCCAGGAAGGTTGTGGAGTCTCCTTCACTGGAGATGTTTAAGACCCACCTGGATGTGTTCCTGTGTGACTTGGTCTAGGTGATTCTGCTGTGTCAGGGGGATTGGACTAGATGATCTTTCGAGGTCTCTTCCAATCCCTAATGATTCTATGATTCTGTGATTTGATCATTTGACTCACGTGGAATGCATAAACTCATGCTCAGCTTGCCATACTGAAGATAATAGAACAAGTAATGGGAAGCAAGAACCTAAAGAGCATCAAGGAAGATAGCATAAAACTTTTTGCCTTGTTTAAGGATAATCTAAGGTTGTATAATCACACTAGAATGCAGAGATGAGTAATTTATTCAGATCACAGATTTTCTACTCAGAATTTTTTCTAGCTTTCTCTACTTAAGAAAGGCTTTTGACACAGTCTCTCACCGCATCCTCGCAGCCAAACTGAGGTAGTGTGGTCTAGATTTTCGGGTAGTGAGGTGGATCATAAACTGGCTACAGGGCAGAAGTCAAAGAGTAGTCGTCAGTGGGACGGAATCTGGTTGGAGGCCTGTATCTAGTGGAGTGCCCCAGGGGTCAGTACTGGGACTAGTCCTGTTCAATCTATTCACTGATGATTTGGATGAGGGGTTAGGGTGCACTGTCAGCAAGTCTGCTGATGACACAAAGCTGGGTGGTGTCGCCAACCCCCCTGCAGACTGTGCTGCCATTCAGTGAGATCTGGACAGGCTGGAGAGCTGGGCAGAGAGAAATCTAATGAGCTATAACAAGGGTAAGTGTAGAGTCTTGCATGTGGGCGAGAACAACCCCAGGTACCAGTATAAGCTGGGGAGTGACCTGTTGGAGTGTAGTGTAGGGGAAAGGGACCTGGGGTTCCTGGTGGACAGCAGGATGACTATGAGCCAGCAATGTGCTCTTGTGGCCAAGAGGGCCAACAGCATCCTGGGGTGGATTAGAAGAGGGGTGGTTAGCAGATCAAGAGAGGTTCTTCTCCCCTTCTACTCTGCCCTGCTGAGACCACACCTGGAGTATTTTGTCCAGTTCTGGGCTCCTCAGTTCAAGAGGGATGTGGAGCTGCTGGAAAGGGTCCAGCGTAGGGCAATGAAGATGATGAAGGAGGTGGAGCACCTCCCTTACGAGGAGAGGCTGAGGGAGCTGGGTCTCTTGAGCTTGGAGAAGAGGAGACTGAGGGGTGACCTCATTAATGTCTATAAATATTTGAGGGGTGGAGAGCACACAAGGAGATCTATGGAGACTAGTCACAAAATTAAGGCCAGACCAGGCAGAGCGTATTCGGCCCCTAATGGGAAAATTTGTTCAGAGCGCACTGCCAGAGTGCAGCCATACTCTATCAACCACGATCTGGTCTGGTGGTGAGGATCCACAGCTGCAGACCAAGTCAGGCACAGAATTATGAGGATTGTATTAGCAAAACCCACCTGGATATGTTCCTGTGCTACTTGGTCTACGTGATCCTGCTGTGGTGGGGGATTGGACTAGATCATCTTTCGAGGTCCCTTCCAATCCCTAATGATTCTATGATTCTATGTTTCTATGAAACTTATTGCTGCAGTGGAGGAAATGGGAAATCCTACTCTGGAGAACCTGGAACACAAATTCTGGAGGATGCATGTCCTATAACACAGTGATATCAAGTCTCTATATTTGTACAGAAGGTTTCCAGCTTCTCAAATTGACTTTCATCTGTGGTTTGTAGAGAAAGCATGGAACTGAGTGGGGCACAGAAGCTCTTGTCCTAGGAATGCGGTGAATGGAGAGAGAGTAGTATCAGAAGGAAGGTTTAGTCTAAATTCCATTGTTTGCTGACATGGAGAGGGTTTTTCCCTCATTCTTGGCTGTTTGAAGTAGGCATACTGGCTTGGAACGATAAGGAACAGGGAACTGGACTGTGCATGCATGGACTGAATGGACTCCACATTTCCACAAGGATCAAGAACTGCTGGAAATCTCTTTGCTTTGAGGGGCTGGACACTGCATCTTGTCCCAATTATTTAAGAACGTGATTAATCTCTGTACGTCTTTGTGTGAGGGCTTTAAGTGGGGTGAATTCAATGTTTTTTCCTCTCAAACTGAGTTAAATTTCAGACAGAAACCAAAACTAACTGGGTTTTGAACCCTTCTTGGTTTTTTGTTCTGTTTTGACGCGCTACATTAGCTCAATTAATTACAGAATCAGAGAATCACAATTAATTAATTACAGTCACACAATTATTTGGTTCATTTCATCTCAGATAAACCCTTGACAATATCTTAAGCTCAGAATTCTATATGCCATGTTCTGGCTACTGACATCCTTTATTTGTTATTCATTCCTTCTACAGTCTGCAGACACATTCACCAATTAATAAATCTATTTACACAAAGCTGAATATGCCTCAATCCATGGCACCACTTGAGCGACAGTTATTTATGACATCCCAATGATTTGATTTACTACTTTTTTTCAATAATCCTTATGCAGAAACAGACTTACAGCACATTTGTTCAAAGGCTCGGACGTCTGAGTAACACCTGAAGTATTCCTATAGCAAGGCTAAGAGAAGAAGTCAAGTCTGATGCATTATGGGACAAGTCCAAGAGTATTCCAATAATATGGTTGACAAATAGATCTTAAAACCAGCAAGGCTAGACCTGGCAGTTGATGAGATCAACATACAATTCTAGTAAAGGGGTCCTGATGGACAGCAGGATGACCATGAGCCAGAAATGTGCTCTTGTGGCCAAGAGGGCCAACAGCATCCTGGGGTGGATCAGAAGGGGGATAGTTAGCACTGCTGAGACCACATCTGGAGTATTGTGTTCAGTTCTGGGCCCCTCAGTTCAACAATGACATGGAGCTGCTGGAGGGAGTCCAGATAGAGCAAAAAGGATGATGAAGGAAGTGGAGCACCTCCCTTACGAGGAAAGGCTGAGGGAGCTGGGTCTCTTGAGCTTGGAGGAGACTAAGGAGTGACCTCATTAATGTCTATAAATATGTGAAGGGTGGGTGTCAGGAGGATGGAGCCAGGCTCTTCTCAGTGTCATTTAGTGATAGGAACATAGGAGGTTCCACATCAATATGAGAAGGAACATCTTCACAGTGAGGGTGGTAGAGCACCGAAACAGGCTGCCCGGGAAGATTGTGGAGTCTACTTCTCTGGAGACATTTAAAACCCAACTGGACATGTTCCTGTGCAACTTGACCTAGGTGATCGTGTTGTGGTGAGGGGATTGGACTAGATCTTTCAAGGTCCCTTCTAATCCGTAACATTCTGCGATTGCAAAGTTTTAGCATAATCACCCATTTCTCTAAGACTAATTACACCACTGCCGTCATTCACTTGATCAAATTGCCTAGAAATAGATAGTATTTGCATAATGTGGAAACATATTTCAATGACACTCAAGGACAAGTTTTTGAGAATGCTTCACACCCATAAGCTTCTGGCATTAAACTGAACATCAGTTTTTCAAAGTAAGATTATCACCCAAAACCAAGAGTATTTGAACCTTTCTGAAAGTCTGTCCTTTATTATGGAAACTCAGTGAGATCAGTTCTGAAAAGACAGACTCATCATCACTAAAACAACAATTTGCTGTCCTACTGTATCAGGGTTTGGCAAGACAGTAGATTCACTGTCAGTTTCAATTAGGACTAAATGAAGCCAAGATTTCCAGTTAAGGTAGATGTTGAATTTTTAATATTTAATAAAAACACCCCATCTGCATGAGCACATTATCTATAGAAAGGACCCCTGCCTTCAGAATAAGAAGTTAGAGAATTTCAACTTTAAAGGGAACAACATTGTAAATTATTATATTAACTAATATAATAATTTGGCACAACTCCAACAGTGGCCTGTTCATTAACATCAGTACACGGTTTTGTCTAACCTGTTTAGCACTGATGCACACTTGGATTCTTGTGGCACCAGCCTCAGAATAGCTAACATTAGCCTTCAGCTGTCAGCAGGTACTAGTCAAAGAGATAATTCTTATTTTGTAAAAAATCCAGAAATCTATTTTCCTTTCTTGCACACTGGTTATTTTTGCTCATAGAGCATTTGGGGCAGCAGCAGTGGAAACTGAAGCCGTCTCGTTAATCCGAGGTCAATCTTTGTGTAGGCAGCTGCAATCCAAGCTTCCCCACCCTGCCCTATCACTAACCCAAACTCTGACCTGCTGGGACCACTCCCTTGCTCCTGCAGTAGAAATGTGGACCAAGTGAATGCAGACATCTGAAACACCAAAATATCTGTGTGAAGACATACACACACAATCAGGTCTCACTTGTTTTGCTGGACAATAACCAAGACCACCAAATGCATCTGGACATCTGGAATCTACTGAAGAATCAAATCAGTGCACATACTTGGTCCTTGTGAGCCAGTTCCACTTTGAACCAAAGCACTGGTTATGGGAAAAAGAAAACAGAGCCACTGCCACCCTGCTGCCTCAGGCATCTACAGCAAGGCTCCTAAGTCCACCTCTAAACTTCTGACAACTGAAAATACTGAGTGCTCCATATTCATGTCTACCTTATTCCTGGCAAACTGCTGGATGTTGAGCACTTCCGAAGTCAAGCCAGCAATCCAGATACATGGATTTAAAATTTGAACATGGATATAGTCTACAGGGATTTTGAAAGTCCCATTCTACAACCCCACAGGAAATTCTCACTCCCAAACATTTACATTACCCACATTAATAACACTTGAGCTCCCAACTGACATCAACCTCATTGATTTGAGGACTGTAGCACTGTGCAGAGACCTGCTGAGAGCTGACCACCTCAGTAGTTCAGAGGAAGGACAAGAGGAAGTCTTACCATCTTCATTGCACAGGTGGGAGACTGAAGCACGAGTAAGGAAAGAAGGGGCAGGGAAGAACAGAAAGATGTAAGTGATATGTTCAAGGCCACCCAGGAAGACAGTTGCAGAGTGAGAAAATGAATCCACATTTCTCACTCCACCCCCTTTCCATCCTTTCTGCACACAATATCACCACTCAGAGCTGCATGAGAGTTCACATGGGTCAATGCCATTGTGTATGGTGGTTACCAAGAGAAGCCCACATCTTCACAGGTTACTTGAGTGAGCCCTGCAGAGAAAGGAGCAGGGTACAGACAAGCACTTGTACCCTGCTTCTGGAGTTCAAGGGAAAAGACAGAACTGGTAACTGAACACTCAGTACAGAGCGCAGTGAAAAATCCCAAGGAAGCACTGTAGATGAGAAGAGGAAATAAGCACTTCAAATCTAATCTTGCTTATTTTAGATAAAGAACATAGGCCAACATGAAGAGACAGAAAATGCAGGAGTCTAAACTGGCCGATGGCTTGCTGTGTTGTAGTGCGAGTCACCCCAAGCCTTCTCATTGACTAGTTTCAAACTACAAATGCCTTCAGGTCAAGGACAATGACCATATCTGTCTTCATTTCACACTGGCCTGCAGACAGTCACCGTGCTACTTTTTGAACCCTCTTCATTCTCAAAGTTTATAGTTGCAATTCTGAAAGCTTTTTAAGCCCATAATAGCTTACGTGACTAGAGGCTCTAGTTTCTTGCCTAAGCATTGCTTTTAAACAGTTTCAAGCAATCAACCAGAAGAACGGGCAGAATTTTACTAAGAATTGATCAGTTTATGTGAGATTTAATACAACATAACTCAGGACTAGCAAAGAGATAGAAGTGAAAAGCAAATTACAGAAAAATTCATGCAGTAAGAGCAGCATGGCAATAGCCACAAACCTAAGCTGTAGGAACCAAGTCACAGCACATACATCTTGTTCACACAACCTCTTGTCTGTAGGGATCTTCAACAAGATGGTTTATTCAAGAATAGTAGAGTTCTGTCCACAAAAACATTTTTCCTCTGAAAAAACAGAGGCTGTAAGAAGACATGCTTCCTGCTGAAATATGACTTTCAACGTTTTGTCCTAGCGTGTCAAGTCGGCCACTCAATAAGTAAAGTTTTCATTTCATCTAGATGAAACGTCAGACTGATGAATATTTTCTTTCATGTGCACCTAAGTTCTTGTTGTGATTTACAGGCAAGTTAGCCTTCAGAAAACTGAACTTCTACAGAAGATTTTCACTTATGCTCTTAAAAGGGAAATAGAGATTATGTATTACTGCATTGTCAGTGTCAGCTGTTTCAAACCCTGTCAACAAGCACAAGATTGCCCCCACAGGCACCTTCCCCCTATGTAATTGACCCAAAAATCTGAGCTTGTTCAGTAGCAGATCTCACATTCCTCTCTAAATATCAAATATTCTTCTCCAACATTTTTTAAAAATAGATGTGCCCCTCTCAACATAAATGGCTTGTTCCAGGTCCTATCAGTAGCACTGTAACATGCTACAGTAAGAAAAGATTTCTTGCATCACTACCTATTCCAAATACACAAAATATTTGGAATATATTTGGATATTTGGATATTCCAAATATACAAGGGTCTCTTTAACTTGGAGAAGAGGAGACTGAGGGGTGACCTCATTAATGTCTATAAATATTTGAAGGGTGGGTGTCAGGAGGATGGAGACAGGCTCTTCTCAGTGTCATCTAGTAATAGGACGAGGGGCAATGGGTGTAAGCTTACGACCCTGAACTTTAGGCATGCAGACTTGGATTGCTTCAGGGATCTGCTGGCCCAAGTATCTTGGGATGAAGCCCTTGAGGAAAGAGGGGGCCAGAACAGCTGGTTGGTATTCAAGGATCACCTCCTCTCTGTCCAGGAGCAATGTGTACAAACAAAGAGGAAAGCAGGGAAGAATGCTAGGAGGCCTGCTTGGCTGAGCAAGGAGCTCCTGGACAAGCTGTCACATAAAAAGAAACTACAAGGAGTGGAAGAGAGGACAGTACATAATGGGGGGTACATAAGGAAGCTGCCTGGACAGCTAGAGATCTGGTCAGAAAGGCCGAGGCACAGTTTGAATTGAACCTAGCCAGGGAGGTTAAAGGGAACACCAAGAATTTCTACAGGTATATGAATGGTAAAAGGAAGACTAGGGAAGGTGTGTGCCCCCTCAGAAAGAAAAGAGGTGATGTGGTCACAAGTGACATGGAAAAGGCTGAGGTTCTCAATGACTTCCTTACCTCAGTCTTAACTGCAAAGGCCTCCAGCCACACTTCTGGAGTCATGGAGTCATGGAAAATAACAGCAGGGACTGCAAGGAAGAACTGCCCATCATAAGTGTAGATCAGGTTCTTGATCACCTGAAGAACCTGAAATTGTTCAAGTCCATGGGACCAGATGGGATACACACATGAGTACTGAGAGAACTGGCAGATGAGGTTGCTAAACCCCTCTCTATGCTATTCCAAAAGTCATGGTAGTCTGGTGAAGTCCTCACTGACTGGAAAAGGGGAAACATAATTCCTATTTTCAAAAAGGGTAGGAAGGAGGAGC
>VXBP01005032.1:103393-248631 GCA_013400115.1 Rhinopomastus cyanomelas | reverse complement strand
GGCTGCATCAGGAGAAGTGTGGCCAGCAGGTCCAGGGAAGTGATTCTCCCCCTCTACTCCACTCTGGTGAGGCCCCACCTGGAGCACTGTGTCCAGTTCTGGAGCCCTTATTACAAGAGGGATGTGGACGTGCTGGAACATGTGCAGAGGAGGGCCACAAGGATGATCAGAGGGCTGGAGCACCTCTCCTGTGAGGCCAGGCTGAGAGAGTTGGGGCTGTTCAGTCTGGAGAAGAGGAGGTTCCCAGGTGACCTTCTTGTGGCCTTCCAGTATCTGAAGGGGGCCTACAAAAAGGCTGGGGAGGGGCTTTTTAGGATGTCAGGTAGTGACAGGACTAGGGGGAATGGAGCAAAGCTGGAGATGGGTAGATTTAGAGTGGATGTGAGGAGGAAGTTCTTCACCATGAGAGCGGTGAGAGCCTGGAATGGGTTGCCCAGGGACGTAGTGGAGGCCTCATCCTTTTAGGTGTTTAAGGCCAGGCTGGATGAGGCTCTGGCCAGCCTGATCTAGAGTGGGGTGTTCTTGCCCATGGCAGGGGAGTTGGAACTGGATGATCCTGTGGTCCTTTCTAACCCTGACTGATTGTATGACTTGATCTGGGTGATCCTGCTGTGTCAGGGGACTGGACTGGATGATCTTTCAAGGTTCCTTCCAATCCCTAAGCTGGAACAGAGGAGGTTCCACATCAATACAAGAAGGAACGTCTTTCCAGTTAGGGTGACAGAGCACTGGATGGGGGTGCCCAGGGAGTTTGTGGATTCTCCTTCTCTGGAGATGTTCAAGACCCGCCTGAATGCGTTCCTGCGTGATTGGTCTAGGTGATCCTGCTGTGGCAGGGAGATTGGACTAGATGATCTTAAGAGATCCCTTCCAATCCCTAATGACACTATGATTTTCAAGGCAGACAACTAAATATATTGGGAGATATATGCAGGTACATCACCACAAACTAGAGAGGTGCCGAGCCAATGAGTACCACACAATGAAATGCTTGGGCAAGGAGTCTCTAGCAAGAGGTGTGTTTACTTCACCTAGGCAAACAAGGAGGCTAGATTGCAAAGCAACTTCTCTTTCTGGCTAGGACTGATAAAACTCATATGCATGCAAATGGAGGGAAAAAGTCCAACAAAAGACAACCAAAAGGACAAGCAACAACACAACCAATCTTTGCAGGGCTACATTAACCTGTTTATTTAGAAAGCTCTCTCCACATTCAAACACCACTTTAGTAGACAGACTTCTTGGCAATGTAAACTACAAACACTATCACAGTGGCTGGCAAAGTAAATCACCTGTATGTAAAGTTTATGCAAACAAGAAGAGGAAAACAATCCATCTCATTATTTCCATTCATCATAATTGGTTGAAGAAAACAAAGATATCACTTATGTGCAAGGAACACAGCTCAATGGTGGTTTCACAGAGGACTGACTGGCTCCAGTAAATTAAAAGCCCAGGGCTTCCAAGGCTTCATCTGGTCCAAATTTTCAATTTGCAGTAAAATGATTTTTTTTTTCACTTTCATCGAAGCTTCTTTTCATCTAGTTTATGTTCCAAGACATCCTGCTTTTCAGGCTCAGATCTGTCACCTCTTAAAAAGTCAACTATAAAAAACGTACAATAGCCAATGCAGTGGCACCACTAAGGGATTTTATATAGAGATATATAGATACCTAAGGGAGATTCAGCTGGCTGCTGAGTCTCTCTGCCTTAGGACAATAACAGTTAGGAGAGAGGTATATGAGCTAAACATAGCGGAGTCATCACAGGTGATATGCACCCAAACTGCCACAGAAATGGTGAAAGCGCCACCTCCTTCTCTGGTTTTCTGCAGGACCTAGTTGCAAGGACCTTCCTGCACTGCATTTTGGTCTCTCTAATGTATGCCTGTTATTTATGAAGTGCAGTGTGTTTCGCATCATAGATTATATTGGGCTGGAATGGACTCTAAAGGTCATCTAGCCCAACCTAGATCAACACCCTTACAACAGAGACATCTCTAACTGAAACAGATAGTTCAAAGCCCCATCAAGCTGACCTTAGATTGATTCCAATAAACCATGCTCTACCAACAGAGCAGGAGAGGAAAGCAAGAGAGAAGAATGAAGTTGTCATCATCACCAAGACTTACCTCTTAACCACAGTGCATCACCCCTCACCTTCACTAGTCTTCACTAGTACCAGTAATTAACCACACAGAGTTGCCCTACTGCTAGTGCCATGTACAACATAAAATCATGGTTATTTTCATAACTCATATAACTAAGAATAACAAGCCTTAGCCAACTTCCCAGACAGACCATTAATAGAGGACATGGCTGTATGTGCTCACAACGCAACTGTGGCACACACTGAACTACAGCCGCAAAACAGAACTTGGTATCAGTTGCAAAATCTTCCCAAGAAGGATAAATATCTAGCACTTAGACTGTACTGAGCTCCAGGCTGCTTCAGGAACATTGTCATCAGAGCCAGAGACAGATTATGTTACTGCTCACAGCACCATGTTTGACTGCCACAGAGAAGTATTCCAAATATCTACTTGCTACCCATAAAATGAAACTACATATTTACTCGTCCCATCCAGATTACAATAAAACATTTCTAAAAGTTGATTTTCATTTCCAAAGCACCCTCTCTCTGTGCATGAGAAGCTTCATTTGGAAATTAGTATACCAACATTTCCCAGGGGACCTAAACAGTCTCTTCTGAACACCTGATGAATTGAAAGGTCTTCACTTAGGTAGGTGCACACAGACCATGCATACATGTATTTCATACGAAAGATGCCACTACATCGAATAAACAGTTCTCCTTCAGCTTTTCAACCCTCTCCTTGAAATAAGAGTCTAACTTCACATCCTCTGGTCTAAAAAAATAAATAATTAAGAGAGCAGCTTGTGTCCCCTCAGTCAGACAAATTTCCCAGGGTAGGATTCATCAGCCTCTGCACTCCCATTGCAGCTTTGCCTCCCATCGTGTTCCTGACTTGAAATCCTGCTGTCAGAATCTCTCACTATCCCTCAACATATTCCTTGTTTTCTTTCTTCTCGTGCAGGATCTCATATACGCAGCTCTCTCAAGACCCGGCAGGTCCTTTCTTGGCTGGTGTAAATCAGGAGTTCTTATCCAAGTAAGAGCAATTCCAGCCTACAACAGCAGAGAACTTGACCTTTCCCTCAGCCCCGCTATCTCCATGTTCATTCCATGAGCCCATGCTTCTTTCTCTCTAGGGATTCAGCATCAGGATTTAGGTTTTCCTCATTCACCATAGACTTGACAATATACTCAAATTAACTGTGAAATTTAAATTAACTCCCCTTCCAAGAACCATGTTTTGGTTCATTTGCTCTAGCTACCTTTACACTCCTTGTCACCAGACTATGATGGACAAGATAAACTCTACAGGAAGATGCTGGCACAACTGTCCATCTATTAACAGGCACAATGAGGCTGAAAAGGAAACAAAGGCCATGGTATCCAGCACTATAAAAGACTTTCTACTGACTCTAAAAGGATCCCCCCACTTTTTGAGAAAGTAAACATGTAAATGCATGTTCTTTATCTCTCTATATATGGATTTTCACAAGGGTAATTTGATTTTTGAGGGAGCTGAACTTTCACAAAGGACCCTTTAAAATACCAATGGGTGCTTTGAATTCACTTAATCTATTTTAATCTCAGCTTCCACTGCTGAAGCTTTGTTACGAATTTTGATAGCAGCTAAAGAGGCAAATCAGAAAGGTGTTTGCATCCTCGCATGTAGAAGAAAGGAGGAAGTCAGTAACATCAGCTGAATTTCCCCAAGAATTCACAACATGAAATTGTAAGGAAGACTTGCTCCACCTTTAGCAGTGTTTCGGGTCAGACCTTAATTACTTTTGGCAAGGACTACCCTGTCCTCTGACAGGTACACTTATTTGAATGTCTGAAGTTATGCCTTTTGAAAAACAGTACAAGAACAACAGCTTTATTTGTACCATATTCTTTCTCTCTTGCATACAATCAGACGAGTGGCAGGGATGGGGGTGGGGTAGAATTCCACCATATAATCATTTGGCAACTTGTATTATTTTCTTTCGAAGGGCAATACAAAACACTTCTCTCACTTGTGGAGCTTCAAGGAAAGATAATTATTCTTGTCTGCCTTGTAATATATATTTTAAAAGTTCAAATGTGGCTTTCCAGGGAATTCTGCCAAATATTTTTAGGCACCAGACTCAGCTTTACTTAATTTTATATTGCCTTCTTAGTCTATTATAAAATGCTTGTCCATACAGTTTGAATTTGGCGAAAAAGCTGAAGCATATTCTTTTATATTAGAAACATGAAAATGCTTCTTTCCTTGAAATAGAGATCTTTAACTCCTGATGTGACAGCCATTCAGATGTACAGTAATTAAAGTGTCTCTGCAGAGCTTAACACAGACACACATCAGTGAACTGTTACTGACCCAAAAAGCCAAGCAGAAACAGAGAGGGGGTTTTTTTAGGAGATAACATATCAAGAACAAAAAGTAGCTTTCAACGTTTTTACAGGCAGTTTGTTGGTAGTAAAACAATAGCACTTTAAGACTCTAAAAACCAACAGAACCCTGATGCATGAGGCATTATAAAAGCTTCAAATATGCCAGTCCTTAACCATTAAGTACTGTCATCAACTACAGTAAAGTATGGGATTACACTATAGAGTTTTTTTTAAAAAAAACAGTTGTTTGAGGTAAGAATCATTTCTTATCATTAGCAATTACATTTATTACAGAGGAGAAAACATCAGCAGTGGGCAAACCAACCTGGTCCAAGCAGTTTATAAAATAAGCACAGAAGAATGCCAAGCCTGGACACACAGACAGAGCTCATCATCCAAGATGAGAACGTGTAGATAAAGATAAGCTAAAGGAACAGAGAGGGAGGGATAAACAGACATGGAGTGGATCTGAAGAGACTACACCCACAGAACCACAAGACAAATAACTAGTACAGAGCTGTCAGTCTCATGACAAAGAGCATGTGAAAAAGAGACACACAGAGACTTGCTCTAAACCACACAGCAGAGCAACCAGTAACAAGAATCCTGGCAAGCAGAGCCTCACTTTAGCATCCTTCCAGTGACTTCTGGTGTTTCATGTTTTAAAAATTCAAGCCTACCCTAAGAGAGCCTAGTGAGAAAGGACAGGCAGCCCTCGTTCTGAGCTTCTAAAGTGTCAAATATGATTTACACAGCAAGATCAGTATAAAGACCACAGTATTCCAATCAGTACGCTTTCTGGATTTTTCACTGTCTTCCCCCCACCCTTTTAAAAGCCAGCATCAGAAACTGTAGATAACTAGCACAAAAGCCCATGCAAAATGCCTGTAAGTGTTTATTTTGGCTTCCTAGAACAGGCTGGAAACCAGCTCATGTGCCCAGCCCCACCCTACTTATATTTGTCCTGTTGTGCACAACAAACGTGGAGCCACATTTGAATACAAAGCACTTGGAGACTCTATTAATGCTATCTCTTTATCGTTCGTACACACTAACTCCCTTCTCAACTGACCGGTGGGTTGCTTGGCCGACCAAGCATGTTTTCAGCGGTGTGCTTCACAGAGGAGCGACACCGGTTCACTGTTCTTACTGTCCCTGATAATGAAAAGGAAGCTAGCCCAGACTGTACGTTGGACACAGCCAAGCGCACTTTGCATACCTCCTCTGGTGTTTTTGTCTTTTCTGGTGGTAAGCTAATCTCTGGTGGACAAACTTAGAGTTCTTATACTCCCCAGTCGCTGGGCTGATCTTCCTCGTAGATATTCCAACAGCAGATTAATGTTGAGGCATGCTGAGCCAAACATACAAATCTCTGAAGACTTTGGTCAGGCAGGAATGCTGCTGGATAGCCTTCCTTTGCCATTAAATCAAGAGATCGCAGCCAAACCTGGTATCACAGGTATAGAGTCACTCTCGCCAGAATAAGGTGCATGGGAAGTCAAAATTAGGTCTCTTAACTAGTTTCTGAAGTGGAGTTTTCCCTCTTCAACATACAGCTGCACATGCCATCTGCACGATTTCAAGGCACTGAACTTCACAGATTGAAGGAACCAAACAACTGCTCCATGGCCAGCAAAACCAACAGCAAGAGATGGTGTCTCTGCTTCCCTTGTGCCTTTTCCCCGTGACAAGCACACGCTATGACCCACCACATAGTGCATGTACTCAGAGCAGACAGTTCAACATACAAACTCACAAGCCAGTGAAAAATACATAGCCCCCTTGTTTAGGTCCTCATGTTGCTGAGGCAAGATTTAGAGGTACTACATGTAGCAAACTGATCAGGACAGGCCAGCAACACCCATGAAGCTTTTCATCCCTTAGGGCAGGGTCAGCAGGCTGTGACACAAGGGCCAAAGCAGACATTACTATTTTGCATAGCAGATCCAAGGATATCAGAGAGAAATTAGTAGTTCAGGAGAAATCTCCTGACTCAATGGGATCTGCCATTTCTTGCAGAAATAGCGTGGGGGCACATTCTGATCTCTGGGAGGGGCAGCAGCTACAACTGGGTTTCTACCTTCATGCTTAGTCTCTAATGTGAGAAGAATAACACTTCTGAGTCTCCCCCCACTCCCACAAAGCAAGGATAACTCCTTGTTCAAACACATCTGTAATTTCTTCACAGACACACGAGGGAATCAAGGGGAAACTTTCATCCTCATGACCTCTGAAGGCTCCTTCCAACCCGATGCTTTCCATGATTCAATGACAACTGTACAGGAATGTCACAAAATGAGACTCATTAAAAATACAGGCAGTTAGATAGTGGATATAGAAGGGTAGCACACACTTCTGAACAGTTTCTTTCCTACAGCGCATGGAAATCAAGCACTAATTAAGCACTTGATGCACCCTTTTGCAACAAGGCCCAATATCTTCTTTAAAAGGGAGCAAAAATCCCGTTAATTTTTAAGCCTTGATGTCAAGGCTAGTTACTGGAGTCATCTCATGCACTGCACTAGCACAACTACACAGCAATATTTTCACCTGACCAGTACACAGACTCTTTGCTTGCAAGATCCCTCTCCAGAAAGCGCAAATGTCTCCAGGGATGGGGCCTTCAGCCTCTACCACCTCTCTAGGCAATCTGTTCCAGAGATCCAGCATCCTCAGATTAAATAACTCTTTTTTAAAGTCCAGCCTCTATCTACCCTTTTCTAGCTCAAACCATTCCTCTTCATCCTGTCATTCCCTGACCTTGTGAACAGTTCTTCCCCAGCCTTCTGATAGGCCCCTTTAATTTTGATCATTACTTAGAATCATAGAATCATTAGGTATTGGAAGGGACCTCGAAAGATCATCTAGTCCAATCCCCCTGACACAGCAGGATCACCCAGACCAAGTCATAGAATCAGTCAGGGCTAGAAAGGACCACAGGATCATCCAGTTCCAACTCCCCTACCATGGGTAGGGACTCCCCACCCTAGATCAGGCTGGCCAGAGCCTCATCCAGCCTGGCCTTAAACACCTCCAGGGATGGGGCTTCCACCACAGCTAATCACAGAATGTTACAGGTTGGAAGAGACCTTGAAAGATCATCTAAGTCCAACCCCCCCCACCCCTGCAGCAGGGTAAGCCTACAGCACCTGGTAGTACCCAGACTGCCCCTCATCCAAGTACAAACCAGGCCCAATCTTGCTTAGCTAATCCAACATTCTGTGTCTCTGTCACTTCATCCACTACTCAGGGCCTCCCTAGGCAACCCATTCCAGACTCTCACCACTCTCACGGTGAAGAACTTCCTCCTCACATCCACTCTAAATCTACCCATCTCCAGCTTTGCTCCATACCCCTAGTCCTGCTGCTACCTGACATCCTAAAAAGCCTGACTCCTGAGGGACTCCGCTTGTCACTGGTCTCCAACTGGACATGAACTCATGGACAGCCACTCTTTGGGTGCAGCCATCAAGCCAGTTCTTTACTGATCTAGTGGTCCACCCATCAAAACCATGTTCTACCAGCTTGGAGACCACAATGTGGTGTGGGACAGTGTCAAAGGCTTTGCTCAACACGTAGACTTCAGTTGCCAGCAGTACATGTCTGTCTTCCATACTACACCAGGAAAATATGAGGGGAAATTATGTGTACAACCATGAGTATACAAATGTGTGAACCTGATTTAGAATAAATTGTAGTTCGCTTCATGTAAAAAGGTGTGGCTACCATTGACGTAAAGGCTGTAGCCCTGTTAGCTGATTGACAACTGAAGGAAGAGACAGGTTTTTTTTCTGGGGGAAGATGCTGGGGTCCACTAGTAGCTATACATAACTATCTGCACGATTGACAGAAAGACAAGAATTATTTTTGTGATCAGGAAGAGGGAAAAGAACCTCCAAGACAATATAGCTCAAACAGTGGAACAGCAGTGCATGAATCACCCTGAATTTAGCCCACAAAAACACACCAAAAAAATCTATAAATTCATTTCTACGCAGTTGTGCAGGGAATCTGTAAGACAGATCAAAGGATGACAGTGGTTTGCTCTCCAAAACATTTGGAATCCAGGGCATCAAAGAGTGCAGCTTACGTTCTTCATCTCTCAGCAGCTTCTGTTTCTACAAAAATACATCCAAAAATTTAAATACCAAACTACAAACTTCTCAGAAGACATTCTTAAAGAGCTAAAGGAGAACTGGATACCGATGTTTTTCAGTTAAAAGTGCTGGCACTTTATAAAGAGAAGCCTTTTGTTAGAGACAGGAAGTTTAGTTTATTGCCTGGTGTATACAGTTCACCCACCACATTATTTTGGGCTATTTTCAATCCTTACACAGTCGAGAGGAAATACTGAGAACATTTCATTGCTTTTCTTTGTTTGACGAACAGCAAACTTGTTCTTTACAAAAATCAGTTGTTTCTGCGCGACTCACTTTAAGTCCATGTCTCACCATCCTCTTTCCTTACTTCGCAGAAAGAATTCCCAACTACAGAACTAGGAAACCTTTTTTTTTTCCCTGCATAAAATTTCAGGCTCAGAAACCACCAGCAGGCACACTGACAACTTTTCTTCCCCTTGTAGTTTCCCCAGACCTTTTCCAGTAACCCAGAAACTTAAGCACAATACTAACACCACAGCTATGGTACAGCAGTACGCCTCAACAGTAAGACTACTCTTACAAAGTGAGTACATTTTCATCGTGCAAATACTACATCTCTGCACAACATGGTTCTGCACAGCTGAAAGAGCTACAATATGAGGAGAGGCTGAGGGAGCTGGGTCTGTTTAGCTTGCAGAAGAGGAGACTAAGAGGCGATCTCATTAATGTCTGTAAATATTTGAAGGGTGGGTGTCAGGAGGATGGAGCCAGGCTCTGCTCAGTGTCATCTAGTGATAGGACGAGGGGCAATAGGTGTGAGCTGGAACACAGGAGGTTCCACATCAATATGAGAAGGAACTTCTTGCCAGTGAGGGTGACAGAGCACTGGAACAGGCTGCCCAGGGAGGTTGTGGAGTCTCCTTCACTGGAGATGTTTAAAACCCACCTGGATGTGTTCCTGTGTGACTTGGTCTAGGTGATGCTGCTGTGTCAGGGGGATTGGACTAGATGATCTTTTGAGGTCCCTTCCAATCCCTAATGATTCCAATCACTAATGATTCTATGATTCTATAATATGTGCCTGCACATTCATTCTTCTATTTTTCATCAATTCACAAGGTCATCCCAAAAGTTCTTGTACCACTCTCACCTAACAGAAAGAAACCTATTCCTCCCAAAGGCTTAGTTTCTCAAAAATGCTAAGCATTTAAACATTTATTAGAAACAGTTTTAGTTCCTCATTAATCTGAGGATGAAGTATTGATTTACAATGAGCTATTCATCCATTATCCATGAGCAGCCTATAAAAACAGAGCCTGAGAATTAAAAAATGGGTGATGCCTTTTTGGCAGCAGCTTACTGTGTCCTGCCAATGGCATAACCTGTCCAACTGGATGGGAAACAGCCCTTCTGTGTGTTCTACATGTTTGACTGTGTATGTCCCACAGATCATGCACTCACCTACATTTATTTTGTATTACAGGATCTGCAAGTATATATTAGATCAAGGCTTTGGGGACTTCACATGTTGCTTAACCTCAGTCACCCAGGCTCTTGGTTATAGCAGCAATGAGCGTGGTACAAATACATAAATTACATAGATAGATTGACACAGAGACACACACACACACATCTGCGCACTTAGACATACGTATCCCTAGGGCATGATGGAACAACTCCAGTTGAGTACAGTGAGCTCTGGATTGGTCCCAACGTCACTGCACGATACTAACTGCCCCTCATCATTGAAACTGGTTTTAAAAGGCTAATACAAGGTGGGGTGGGGGGGAGCTTCCATTGTATGACTCTAGTTTTCCACCAGTGTAACTCTGTTGGCTTTAGTGACGTGTAAACCAAGTGTAGTGAAGTGGAGAATTATGCTTGCGTTATGTTTTCTAAGTAGCTTATTAGCCTGCATATTACACTCTTTTTAGTTAATTGGCAGTTGTGCAAAGGATTGCAAGGACCTAAGTCATTGAAGCTGATGTGCCTCTTCCCACTGGCATTGGGTCAAAGCCCTAAATCACCCTGACAGTTCTCAGGAGATGTAAAGTGGCACAGTAAAGGTAAAAGGCTGTTAATGAAAGTCTCGTGAGGAGGTCATGGCTTTTATGAGCTTGGAGGAGCTTTCCACATGTAAAGAAGTTTCCAAAAAGCATTTTGAATTGTGCCAGGTGTTCCAGAACATAACTTTCTCTTCCTTATTACCTGTAAAAAAAAAAGAACTAAACCCAACCAAACTTCAGGATGAAGAAAACTATTGTCCAGCCTAAGTAGTTTTGTTTACATCTTGTAATGCAGCATAAGTGTATGGGGGTGGGAGCAGAGGGTAGGGGGCAGAGAGATAAGACAAAGAAACATGTCTGTGCCTCCCTCATCTCCTTTGCTGCCTGCTCAGCCCTCAGGGTGAATTGCTTGCCAGTCTTGCTTGATCTTAACTCTTCTCTCTCCCTCTCTCTCTCCTTCCAAGGTTGCCTATCCCACAGGTGTGCCAGAGTCACAGCTCTCAGCTTAATTTAGGGCTGCATCTGCTTTTGCCCTCTCGGCTGCTACTGGCTGTGCAAGTCTCTTCTGGCGGCCTCCTGTCACACCCAGCCCTGCTGCCCGCCCAACTTCCCACACACACACACTTAACGAGCAGGTACTGTAATTGCTTTCATAACATTTTTCCCCAACGACATTTCTTGGTTTGTTCAGGCAGGATTCAGTGTTACTGTGTCAGTTCCTTGAGTCAGGACTCAGCCCAAGTTCCCACAACACTATTAATAGTAAAAACGGGTGTTTTGTCCAAGGAAGGGCTACTGCACCCACAGCTATATAGGCCTGGGAGCTACAGGGCTATCAAAGAGTGGGGGGAACCCCAGCTCCTCCACAACCTCTGCCACCTGTTTGTCCCACAGCTCTTGCAGAATGGAAACTAGCAACAGAGGTTTACCCTGCGGAAGATGAGAGCAAATGCATCAAAGATCTGTCAGTGACCAGCTCTCAGGTCTACACAAGCACCTGAAGTGCAGCTAAACTGCAAAATAGCCCAGCCAACAACTCTGTGAAATTACGCCCGTCCTTGGCCAGGACTTAGAACCAAACCCTTCTAAAGAACATAAGCCAAGTTCTGTTCTTATCATACAGAAACGTGGAGGCCAAGGGGAAGCTATGGATTTCAAAATCATATACCCAGAGCCTGTAAACCACAAAACACTAGTCTTATTTCCCATAATTCTTTGCAATGGACCTTGAAGACTCAACTATGCTGATTCGACTCTTCCTTTTTGGTGTTGGGTCAGGGTCTTAATTTCCCATAAGAAACCCATGAAAGGCTTCTGAAGTATGACAAAAAATAATAGTGAAGGTTTTGATTATTATTGAAATGACATCAGCTCCTGGAAGGCACAGTAGAGGTCACAGTCCAAAAGAAGAGGCATCCACAGAGTTGGCAGATGATCCTGATCAAACTTGGACAATTAAAAACACAGGTGGACTGAAGTTCATGCACTATATGAGAATGGCTTGTAACGACAGGATGAGGGGTAATAGCTTCAGATTGAGACAGAAGACTTCCATAAGAAAGTAGGAACATGTCCTCACTCTGAGGATCATAACTTACTGGAACATGTTGCCCAGAGAAGTTGTGGATGCTCCATCACTGGTTGAGTTCAAGACCAATTTGGATGGAACTCTAGGCAAGCTGGTCTAGTGGGAGATGTCACTGCCCACAGTAGGGAGGTTGGAACTAGATAATATTTAAATAAAGTCCTTTCCAACACAAACTCTTCCATGATTCTATAATTCTATTAGAGATAAAAATAAAGCTCCATTCTTGCATATTACAGTGGTACAACAATCGTAATGAACTATGTAGCTTTGATTTTTGTTCAGTAGCACTCGAAGAAAAACTTTTCCTTTGACCTCTTCCACAGAAGGAGGTGACAGGCACCACTCACAGACATACCTTGCCTGGATTTTTTATAAGCTAGCAGTGGGTAGTCAGTGGTGCAAGAAGATCTCCATAATACTTGGAATAAAATAACCTAGAGAATCACAGAATCACAAAACATTAGGGATTGGAAGGGACCTTGAAAGATCACCCAGTCCAATCCCCCTGCCACAGCAGGATCACCTAGACCAAGTCACACAGGAACACATCCAGGCGTGTTTTAAACATCTCCAGTGAAGGAGACTCCACAACCTCCTTGGTCTGTAGGGAAGCAAAAGTCCAGCTTAGGCCTCTCGGTGGCTACATGTGCTATACTTTTCCTCCTGAAAGATGGACAAGTTTTCTCTGAAAATCTCCTATTTCCTCAAACACTTTGAATTTTCCATTCATTTTTTCTATTTAATTTTTCCTGGTTTATTTTATTTTTATGATCTTGCATTAAAAACCAAAAAGATACAGCAATAGGCACAGACAATTTTTCTTTCCAAGGATTATTATTATTAATCTGATACTCAGGTTTCATATGTCAGTGGCACAGAATAATTTGAAAATGTTTAACATTTTAATGGCACTATTTTGAATAGAGAGTAATAGAAGGAATAACTCTTGACTTTTTTCCCCGTAATATTTGTTGGATTCACCAGAGGAAAATATTTAAAAAATACAAGACCCATTCCAGCAATGGCCAAGTATTTCATTTACCCATACGAATGAAAAAATGAACTAATGAAACTTTAATGTACTTCCATTTCAAAACACTACCTTTTGTTTCATATCTGCTTAGAAGAAAAAGAAAGCACAGGGTAAAGTCTACTGTATTTCAAATTATGTGCTCCTTTTCAAGCCAAAATACAGGTGTCATTTGGGAGAGTCACATTTTCCTGAAAGACAGAGAACATACCTGCTCTTGTTCCTGATCAGTCAAGACATTTTCTAATTGTTTGTCTTGGTCAGCAAAATACAAAGAAAAACATCGATCCTTCTGTCTCTTCAAAATATATTTCTCGTGGCACATTGTGACTACAAGATGCTGTATCTCCAGAAAGTGATGATGCTAAAGAGGGACTTGGGTTGCACCCTCTATGATGTAGCAAAGGGAAGCAAATCCATCATAATTTTACAGAAATGGGGTGGGTAGCTTTGCTGAGGAGAAGCTGTGAAGGGTTCCAAATCTTTTCACAAACTTTATCACACAGTATCACAGAACATTAGGGATTAGAAGGCACCGCAAAAGATCATCCAATCCCCCTGACACAGTAGGATCACCTGGACCAAGTCACACAGGAACACATCCAGGCGGGTCTTAAACATCTTCAGTGAAGGAGACTCCACAACCTCCCTGGGCAGCCTGTTCCAGTGCTCCTCACTATGAAAAAGTTCCTTCTCATACTGATGTAAAGTCACAGAATCACAGGACATTAGGGATTGGAAGGGACCTCAAAAGATCATCGAGTCCAATCCCCCTGCCACAGCAGGATCACCTATGTTCCAGCTCATACCCATTGCCCTTTGTCCTACAATTAGATGACATTGAGAAGAGTCTGGCTCCATCCTCCTCACACCCACCATTTCCATGTTTATAAACATTAATGAGGTCACCCCTCAGTCTCCTTTTTACCAGGCTAAAGAGACCCAGCTCTTTCAGCCTTTCCTAGCTTTTCTTTTCAAGACTACATGGTCACCACATGCACAGAACTTTTTCTGTGGAAATCTCCTCAAAAAGGTCAGGCAGAAGTTACAAGTGCAGATTATGCATGACAGTCTTCTCAGCCACTTTAGAAAAGGGGCAAAGGACACTGTTATATTCTGTGGGTGTGGTGAGAGAACTGCACATAACAGACATGTTCTGGTAACACACAGGTTATCCTTTACCACACTGGGGTAAAAAAAGTGCATCAGTAGTTACTTCTATCACTGTTCCTTTTATATCATCAGTGCCATCTAAATCTTCGACCACACATCCATTTGTTAAATGAAGATAGGTGGAGCTTTTTGTCCCATTGTTATTCCACTGAATAAAACTCAATCCATTTAATATCCAAATACTTAAAACCCTGGACACTTCTCAAAATGGTTGCACTGAAAATCAGAAAAAAAGTTGCCCTCAGAACTGGGAAACCTCAACTGTTATGTCTCAAAGTTTTCTTGAGGAATCTTCAGGACTGCAGAACTCATGAGGGATACTTTAGGAAAAGTAAAATAAAATGCCAACAAAATATTTTCTGATAACCACTCACATTTGTGATTTTGTATTTCTCTGCAATAACTCTGGGTGAAAAGTTTTTTATTAAGAAGGTCCTGCACAAGCTGTTACACATTAACATTTGATCCACTTTCTTTACAGCTACACGTCACTCTTTGCATGATAAAAAAGCAATTAATCACTGTGCTCAGCTGTAATGTACAAAGCAGTTGGTGAAGTGCTTGGTACAGAAAGCCTCGTAGTATGATTTGACATTATTTTCAATCAGCTGCTGCTATTACTCACTCTCCCAATAATAACATTGCATCAGAGGCTTAGTGAAGGCAAGAGGAAGGAATTTATCACTGAAAAGGTGAGTCTGAAACACTGTCAGTCCTCAGTCACCAAACTTAACATTGTACATACCATAACTTGTCCTGACCATGCCACAGTTACCTTTGCCTCTAACACAAACATCTAGTCAGTATCATCAGATGCTGTGACCTACGTCAATGTGACTACTTGAATGAATGCAGATCATAGAATCATTAGGGACTGGAAGGGACCTCGAAAGATCATCCAGTCCAATCCCCCTGACACAGCAGGATCACCCAGAACAAGTCACACAGGAACGCATCCAGGTGGGCCTTGAACATCTCCAGTAAAGGAGACTCCACAACCCCCCTGGGCAGCCTGTTCCAGTGCTCCATCACCCTCACTCATATGAATCACAGACTGAGACTTCAGTCTTATACAGTGTCTGGACACACTCTACGGAAGTGGAACCATGAAGAAATGAGTAGTGGGCTACAATTAGCACAATGCAATTGGTATTTGAAATATTATTTGGATGGGGGTTAGAATTTTCCAGTTAGGCTGAGAAGGAAGAACATTGACTCTAACACAATTCTCTGTCAAAAATGAAAATACCAGGGTTTCTTTAAAATCATAGAATCATAGAATCATTAGGGAATGACCCTTGGACTGGGCTGCAAGACCAAGTTTAATGCAGTGCAGAATTTTAATTGATCATGATCATTACAAAGCAGTCCCATAGGTCAGTTAGGCAAAAGGGCCAACAGCATCCTGGGGTGGATCAGAAGGGGGTTAGCAGATTAAGAGAGGTTCTTCTCACCCTCTACTCTGCCCTGCTGAGACCACATCTGCGCAGGGCAACGAGGATGATGAAGGAAGTGGAGCACCTCCCTTATGAGGAGAGGCTAATGTCTTCTAGTGATAGGACAAGGGGCAATGATTGTAAGCTGGAACAGAGGAGGTTCCACATCAACCTGAGAAGGAACTTCTTCCCAGTGAGGGTGACAGAGCTCTGGAACAGGCTGCCCAGGAAGGTTGTGGAGTCTCCTTCACTGGAGATGTTCGAGACCCACCTGGATGTGTTCCTGTGTGACTTGTTCTAGGTGATCCTGCAGTGTAGGGGGATTGGACTAGATGATCTTTCGAGGTCCCTTCAATCCTGAATGATTCTGTGATTCTATTTTCCCAAAAAAAAAAAATTATGCATTTTTTTAAGTGTATCCAAGATTTGGCATCGGAATATTACTGTTAAAATTATTGTTATTACTGAACCTACAGGCTAAACCTAAGACCCACTGTATGTCTTTCTGCCTGTGGGAAATCCTAGCATTCCTACAAGAGTTTTCAAACCAAATCAAAACATAAAACTGGCTAAAAGCAATCCTTTGCAGAGCACATGCTGTGTCTTTCAATTTAGCACTGGTGGAATGCTTTGTTTTCATTTATTGAATAAGTTCAGATTTTAGTTTCAGGATGCACTTCCAAGTGGTACTGCCTTGCTTCACAGAATTAGGGAGTCTAATGCTCTCTTTAATTCTAAAGAGTGGCCCAATCCTCAGCCCTGCTCAAAACTCCTTTCTTTTTAAGCAATAAGTTCTGTAGGTAAAAACATCCTTTTTTTTCCCTAAATGCTATTGCTGCCCTGTAACTCCATCTTCCCTTATCCCAAGGCAAACAGAGGAATGACTCTAGTCAACATAAAATTAAATCATTAAATCCTGCTTAATCCTTCACCACAGAAATATAATCAAAAGTAAAATGAGAATTATTTTTATATTGACTAGTATTGACCAGATAACATCTACTACTTTGGTTTTGTTTTGAGCACGGTAACCTGGAGACATGCTGGTTCTTTCGCAATAGTAGTAGAAGTCTACTGGGCACTGTGTAACATAAGAATACACATTCCTGCTGCTACTCTTATCTAGCATCCACTTTGTTTCTGCTAGCTCATTTGTTTCTCACAGACATCACCAAAGAAGTGGTACTTGAGCAGGATTCAGCAGCTGTGGTATGTAGACTTAGGTGCGTATTCGTGTTCACTGTGAGTCACATCTTAAATTGAGACCCTGAGTTACCTGCTTTGCTTTCAGTGTTCTCAGTGAATCCGCCAGAATATTCCCACTCTCCCATGTTTATCTGAAAGTCTAAAATGACTCTCAGTCCTTGAGACACTGGCAGTAGCCAGTCCCTGGCTGTGCACGGAGGGACAGGGCAGGCAGCAACAGCACAAGTGCTTTTCCCTGTGCAGTGTTCTCCCCTCTGCTCATCGAGAGACTCCAGCTCTCCCAGTTATGTGTTTGCCCGTGGGCCATAATTTGGGCAGTGAAGTGTTCTAGGTTTTTTTCCATAAGGACAACGGGTCTGGTCCTCCCAATGCTTTTCTAATTCTCTTGCTGTTATTAAAAATCAACATTCCTGGGCCTAAAAGCCAAGCAGTTTACCCACTGTGTCATGCAGCTCTCTTGCTTCTTGACTAATATAATCCACAAGGGCTACAATTTGTTCTTTTTTTTTCATTCCGTCAACTCTTCATTCCTTGTTTAAACTTACGCGGCACACATCATAAATTTCAGGCAGCAAACAGTAACAGAATCTTTGTTTTACTTCACATATTCTGGATAAAATTGTGTCTCAACACAGCAGTTTTATCTTAATAGTAAGAATTCAATTTTCTTTCCTGTCTGCAACATTAACTGAGTATTAAAAAAACCTAACCAGCTTCCTGCTTGGTGGCGACTACACTTTTCCTCATCTATTATATTTTACACAGTTTCTTCTTCCTACTTGCTGAAAACACCCTTTGCAAACCCTTTGCAAGGCGTTTTTTCTGTCTTAAGCGAGCTACTTGCCTGTTAGGGAACCAGGGTAAACAGTAAATGTTTGCAGCTCTGAACAAGCGTCTGGGGAGCAGTCATTACAACTGTCTAAATTACCTCAAATTGACTGGAAATCAATTAGCTTCAATGAAAATTTCTAGCACAGAGTTGCTGAAGAGGAAGAGCTGAAATCTCTAACGGCTGCAGGTGGTCTAACCAACAATTACAACCATTCAGGAAACCAACAGGAATCATAGGATCATAGAATCATTAGGAATTGGAAGGGACCTCGAAAGATCACCTAGTCCAATCCCCCTGTCACAGCAGGAATGGTCCAATTCCTCAGTCAGTTGCAACTTACTAAGCTCTCGCTCTCTTATAGAAATTTAATGACTTTAAAATCCCTGTGACAATTTCAGCTATTCCAATACCAACATTTTTAACAAAGATGAATCAGTTCTTCCGTTAAGAGAGCTGCTAATAACATAAAGATCACAGGTTTCTGAGTCATGGATATGCATATGCAGTCACACTCTTTACCGGAAGCACATCACTGATGGATGCAGATAAAGCTAGATGTAGTTGCAGACAAATGATGGCATGTGATGGTATAAAGGCTTCACTGGCCAATATTGGAGAAAGCTGAATTACTCACAATTAGTGAATTATGCAAAATGTCCTCCAGGAGTGATGATGCTGCGTTTTTCAGAAAAATTGTTATACTTGCTTCAGACCTCTATGTTTTTCTTCACCTCTGCCTTTTAAGACAAGTGTGTAATTGACAGATAAAGTCCAAACTACACCTGCCATAATCTTAGGGGTTGCTCCTGAACAATCCACATCTGGAGTACTGTATCCGGTTCTGGGCCCCTCAGTTCAACAAGGACATGGAACTGCTGGAGGGAGTCCAGTGTAGGGCAATGAGGATGATGAAGGAGGTGGAGCACCTCCCTTAGGAGGAAAGGCTGAGGGAGCTGGGTCTCTTGAACTTGGAGGAGACTAAGGGGTGACCTCATTAATGTCTATAAATATGTGAAGGGTGGGTGTCAGGAGGATGGAGCCAGGCTCTTCTCAATGTCATCCAGTGATAGGACGAGGGGCAATGGGTGTCAGCTGGAACACAGGAGGTTCCACATCAATATGAGAAGGAACTTGTTCCCAGTGAGGGTGACGGAGCACTGGAACAGGCTGCCCAGGGAGGTTGTGGAGTCTCCTTCACTGGAGACGATTAAGACCCACTTGGATGTGTTCCTGTGTGACTTGGTCTAGGTGATCCTGCTGTGTCAGGGGGATTGGACTAGATGATCTTTCGAGGTCCCTTCCAATCCCTCATGATTCTATGATTCTATGAATCACTATTCCTAGAAACTCCTTCATCAACATCAGCAGATTGTGTGTTTGGGATTTTTTAGCTAAAATTAAATTTCGGAAATGCCAGTGCCAGAAATTTTGATGGCAAAATAAGAAGAAGTGATTCCATGAACAGCAAGCTCTCTTTGGATGAAAAAGAATTGAAGAGAGTAGATTTGTCCCTGAAAAACCTGGTGTGCTCAGTTCTGCTGAAAACCGTTTCTTAGTGCTGAAGAATGAAACACTTGCCCCAAATCCATTCATATAGACTTGCAGAGGATTAAAAAAGAATCACCACTGTATAGTTAAGAGAGCTCTGATTAAATGCAATCAGCTTGATTAATTTATGCCTTAACTTCACAATCAGTTTACCACCAGTCTTTATGTCCTGTAGATTCTAGATGCTGACAGGTTGCTCAGTTCCCTAGTTTTTCCATTACCAAGATTTCATTATGCATGTTAAGCAAGTTTCCATTTGCCTGAGGTACACCAGGGCAGGGAAGCATTTTTCAAAGATAACTCATTTAATATTAAATGTCAAAATATTACTCACTTCTTTAGCAAGATCATGCAGCTGCAACCTGGAGAATTAATGTGGGATGGTGTCTCTGTGGAGTTCAGGGCGTTGGCTGAAGCATACCTTTTGCTAAACAAAAAATCATTGACTTACCCGGAATTTACAACATCGTATGGAACTAACTAAAGGGCAATAATGAACAGCTAAACACACAAAGGAAGTGGTTTTTAAGCCAGATGTAATGCAAACCAGGGAAACTTCTCATTACATAAAGTAATGAAGTGAGTCCATTAGCATGATAACAAAGAAGTGGAAAGGGCTGTAGGCTTTGTTCTGAAGGTTATCACCACGGTATTTCCCTTCTGCACAAGCAATCAAGAACTCATCGAGGAAAAGCATCATGAATACCCCCCACTTTACAGAGAGGTGGAAAACTGATGTAGGAGGAAAAAAAAAGAGGCCATTTATCTACTGCTTGCTTTCTGTGTTCCATTCGAGGTAACTCCTGATGCACGTGACAGTCCTTACATGACATGACCAAGGATCTGTGTCAAAACAGAATCACAGAATCATAGCATCATGAGGGATTGGAAGGGACCTCTAAAAATCATCCAGTCCAATCCCCCTGACACAGCAGGATCACCTAGACCAAGTCACACAGGAACACATCCAGGCGGGTCTTAAACGTCTCCAGTGAAGGAGACTCCACAACCTCCCTGGGCAGCCTGTTCCAGTGCTCTGACACCCCCGCTGTGAAGAGGTTCCTTCTCATATTTATATGGAACCTCCTATGTTCCAGCTTACAACCATTGCCCCTCATCCTATCACTAGATGACATTGAGAGGAGCCTGGCTCCATCTTCCTGACACCCACCCCACAAATATTTACAGACATTAATGAGGTCACCCCTCACTCTCCTCTTCTCCAAGCTAAAGAGACCCAGCTCCCTCAGCCTCTCCTCATAAGGGAGGTGCTCCACTTCCTTCATCATCATCGTTGCCCTACACTGGACTCCCTCCAGCAGCTCCACATCCCTCTTGAACTGAGGTGATCCCCTCCATCTCAGCTCAGAGATTTTATAACAAAGGTTTCACCATCATTGGAAGACTGAAACTATACTCTGACTTTCAAGAAAGTGGGTTTTTCACTGCCTGCACAGATAATTGTCTCAAGAGCAATAGACATTGCCCATTACTGAACTCTGCGTTTGTGAAACGAATTGAAAAGCTCAGTCCTTATGTGGACTTCATTGTTTATGCTGCTATTTGGGGGATAAGGCTTGAGTGTTGTGGAGCTTATTCTGAAGTTTTTCATTGTATATTTAACCAACTCCTTTTTTTTCCATACAGTATGCAACTAGTAAGTTGTTGCTGTGGAGGTTTTTGCTTTTAGATTCACACTCTTATGGAGACCTTCTACAGGTAAAAGCAATTATGGAGAAAAGATTGAGGGTGAATTTAAAACAGAATAGCCACATTTGCATCCAAAAATATGCGCTTAATAGTTTGATTTTGTATTAAGAATGCCCAAACAGATAGTCACAAGCAGCATGTTGTTTCCAGTTTACATTGGTTTTAAACTGAACATTTATTTGATTAGAAAGAAGTTCTTTAGTGTGAGGGTAGCGAGAAACTGGAACAGGTTGCCCAGAGAACCTGTGGTAGTTCCATCCCTGGAGATGTTCAGGGCCAGGTTGGATGGGGTTCTGAGCAACCTGATCTAGTGGGAGGTGTCTCTGCCCATGCAGGGGTGTTGGAACTTGAAAATCTCTAAGGCCTCTACCAATTCTAACCTTTCAGCGATCTATGAATCTATCGTTCTTTCCAGAGTCTTTAAATCCCAGCCGACCAAGGTCTCTGTAATTCAGTGTGCTAATACGCGTTTTGCAGTAGGCAAGACACAGTCACCTTTGCTGATTCGCTCCAGTCCTTTTCTTCCTGAAGCCATGTGAAGCTTGTTTTGCTGAAAAAGCAAATAAAGAGGAAAATCCCATGTTTTGAGCATGGTAACTGTCACAGTTTTGCTTACAAAGCAATGTAAGGCCTCAGTTCTCTTTAAAAGATATGACAGTCATAAGCCTGAGAATCAGTTCAGTCTCTCCGTTTAGTTCTGTCATACAGCAAAACAGTCCGAGCCTCCTGGCCTTAATCACGGGACATGAAGTCTTTTCCTGGAATCCAAGGGTTCCCTACAAGTGTCTTTAACCAGATCATCTTTTTGCTTGGCTGACAGCTCATTCTTTAACCCTATGATTTCATCTCAACACTTTTATTTTGAAAATTGCTGCCTTTGAGCCACCAGGCAATTTTTTGGTGACTCAAACCAGCCTTCAGCATGTTCTTTTGGGTTCTCACGTGTATTGTTGTTTGGTCACAACAATCCTCAGCAGCGCTACAGGCTTGGGGAAGAGTGGCTGGAGAGCTGCCTGGTAGAAAAGGACCTGGGGGTGTTGGTTGACAGCCAGCTGAACAGGAGCCAGCAGGGTGCCCAGGTGGCCAAGAAGGCCAAGAGCATCCTAGCCTGTATCAAGAATGATGTAACCAGCAGGAGTAGGAAGGTGACCATGCACCTGTACTCTGCACCCATGAGACTGTACCTTGAGTACTGGGTCCAGTTTTGGATGACACAGTATAAGGACATTATGCTGCTAGAGCGGGTCCAGAGAAGGGCTGGAGAGAGGTCTAGAAAACATGCCCTATGAACAGCAGCTGAGGGAACTAGGTTTATTTAGTCTAGAGAAGAGGAGGCTGACACAAGACCTTGCTGTTGTCTACAACTGCCTAAAAGGAGGTTGTAGCAAGGCTGGTGCTGGTCTCTTCTCCCAAATTACTAAAGATAGGACAAGAGGAAATGGCCTCAAGTTGCATCAGGGAGGTTTAGATTGGGTATTAGGGAGAAGTTCTTTACTGAGAGAAGGCACTGGAACAAGCTGCCCAGGGATGTGGTGGAGTCACCATCTCTGGAGGTATTTAAAAACCGAGTAGATAGAGCACTTGAGGCCATGGTCTGGGGGTTCAGGAGATGTTGGGATGAGGGCTGGACTTGATGATCCTGGATGTTCTTTCCAGCCATGATGATTCTATGATTCTATGATTTTTTCCTTTGACCATCTGCCTGCAAAGGAAAATAATCACCTCAAAAAATGCTCTTGAGCTCTACAGCTCCCCTCTAGTGTTGGCTACAATCCATACTTCTAGGTGGGGCTTTATAAGCCAGGGATGAACTAAGATAAACTGTGGTACTATCAGGAAGGTGGGAATGCAACACCTGCCTCTATTTCAGAAAATGGCAAACAAAAATAAAACTACATGTTAATGTAGTTGGAGAGCACAGTGATGGATACAACACAAATACATTGCTTTTCCTAGAAAAATTATAACCCTTGGGGTGCATTTCAAGGGCAACACATATTCAAGGACATGGTCATTAGCATACGAGAAGAAAGTTTCTGATCTGACAGGTCTGTTTTGTCCTTTGCTGTGACACAAAATATTGTTGTTAGATGCTCCAACCCATAAAAGCTTTTATGTTCAATTTCCCAATAATCCTTTCCCCTATTATTCCATAATGACAAAATACTGAAACGTCTCTAGTTACTAAGTAAAGATTAGGAAAGGATAGTGAGAAGGAAGGACTGCTCTTAACTAAGTAGAAATATTTCTTCTCTGCCCAACTAACAAATTTTTCATTAATGTCGTAGAATCACAGAACATTAGGGATCAGAAGGGACCTCGAAAGATCATCTAGTCCAATCCCCCTGACACAGCAGGATCACCCAGACCAAGTCACACAGGAACACATCCAGGCGGGTCTTAAACGTCTCCAGTGAAGGAGACTCTACAGCCTCCCTGGGCAGCCTGTTCCAGTGCTCTGTCACCCTCACTGTGAACAAGTTCCTTCTGATATTGATGTGGAACCTCCTATGTTCCAGCTGACACCCATTGCCCCTCGGCCTATGACTAGANAATAAGGTCTCCCCTGAGCCTCCTCTTCTCAAGGCTAAACAATCCCAGCTCCCTCAGCCTCTCCTCATAGGGCTTGTGCTCAAGGCCTCTCACCAGCCTCATTGCCCTTCTCTGGACACATTCAAGCACCTCAATGTCCTTTTTAAATTGAGGGGTCCAGAACTGGACACAGATGACACTGAGAAGAGCCTGGCTCCATCCTCCTGACACCCAACTTTCACATATTTATAGACATTAATGAGGTCACCCCTCAGAGCCCTCTTCTCCAAGCTAAAGAGACTCAGGTCCCTCAGCCTTTTGTCATCAGGGAGGTGTTCTACTTCCTTCATCACCCTCCCTATCCACATAGATGCTTCTACAGTAACTGATGACAAAGGTCTTCATTTGAGACATATCTGCTTAACTTGAGCAATAAAATTGACATCATTTGACACAGAGTCAATGTTTGGCCTGAAGGGCTGGCAACAGAGCTGTGGGTGTACAATTATCCTGGCTTTCCAGAAAAAACCTGCATTTCCCAAAAGCAAATGCAATGAGAAGATTCTCATTTTGAACTGGTTCAGTACTTCCCTTTGCTGAGCTCTCACACAGTTTTGCAGGTCATGGAAGGAGCCAGGAAAATGCAGCACTTCGCTAGTTCCAACACTGTTAGGTGGTTGCTCATGCTGGCACTGCTCTCCTAGCTGACAAGGAATACCACCACGCCTTACAAAATGCATTACACAGTACAATGGTTATGCATGTTAAAGAAAAAATCACTGCTGCAGGAAAAAACAAGCCCTAATCATGCTCCTAAAAAGGTTTTTTCCATTTAAATTTCCACGTTGTACTTATTTCAAATTTTCAATACAACATTTCCACAAGGGTTTTGAATTTTCTAGGTTGTCTGACAAACTCTTCTCTATGGTTCTTCCCCTTACTTGGTAATGCCCAGAATTACCTGGGTAGTTTTTGTTTCCAGACTGAATAGGTTAAGAACAGTACAGTTGTCTCACAGGATTTGACCCCTTCATCTGCTGTCCCTAAGAGTGGTCAGCATCAGCTCTTCCCAAGAAACTGGTAAGGTCTCACTTGCTGTAACATGCAGTAAAGTAACGGCCACAGAGGAGTCATCCTTGTCTTAACAGTCAGGTATTGCCTTAAAGCTGGAAACTCACTATTCCCTCTCCACTCGTCAGTCCTTATTCTAGAGATGCATTTAGTCCACAGAAATAAGAAACCTGGATTTAAGAAGAAAAATCTAAATCATAGAATCATAAGGGATTGGAAGGGCCCTTGAAATATCATCTAGTCCAATCCCCCTGCCACAGCAGGACCACCTAGACCAATGTGGAATATTAAACTAAAACAGGCACATTCATTCAATTCCTGTTCAAGTTCTTTAGTTAAAAATTTGGTCTTGATAAATAAATCTTTTTCCTGGTAAACCTTGGGTACTTAATATTGTCATAAACCAAATATAAAAGAATTGTGGATACTACTCAACTGAAACCCAGTTTTTCACATGTAAAGTAGTTTTAAAATAAGTTTTTCTCTCTTCTTTATTATGTATTGTCTAATAACGCCACATTTTATTGTTTTTATTTGATTTTGTGATTGATTTGCTTCACTGTTTGACATTACATAACAAATCAGACTATTTTTTTAACGAGGTGGCTCCACTGAGAATTTAAACATTGGGCTTTTATCATCAAGAATTAACAAGACTCTTCAGCTTTCGCCGATTCATTGCTATACACACCTTCATAAAGCCTTGTGCTTGAATAACGAATGTGTGGTTTAGCCCCAAGTACTGTGATACTCTGTGTCTTTGACGTGCCTTTATCATTCTGTCACGCGTTACACAAGCCTCTCCTAATACGATGGTTATTGCACTCACAAAGATAGATGACCTGAGCTGATAAAACAATTACTGGGATAAAAGCACCAGTTGTATTTTTTTTTTATCTTACTACAACTTCAGCATTCAAAGAACAAAATTGCACTGCAAAAGCCAAACTCTCCTTGATATTCCATGACAGAAATCACTACTGCTTGTCACCCCGCACAAGCGCAGTGGAGGGGTCGGTCTTCTCTGTAAAAGGCTTTTTAAAATTCTGACACTTCCAGTCCTTCTAATTAAAACTCTGCTTCCATGACTCACTTATGTCCCTTTAAAATGTAGACACGTATCAAGCTGGGTTGTGGGTGTACACTGATAGATGATTTACTCTCAATTGCCGCCCAGATTCATCAGTTAAAACAATTTAAAACACACGGAATTTTTTTTCTCAACCGCAAACTATCAGGCAAAGTGAAATGGATTCAACCCCTCCAGTTTGAGAGTTGCGTGGGATTTAGCCACACAGCTCTCACTAAAGTCAACAGAAGTTCAAATCCATGGGTGTGGTATGGCTCCCTTCCACTTAACTCTCAGCAGGCTGAAGACTGCGTGTGAATTTCAGAGCAAGATGGTGGCCAAAAATACCATCTCTAGTGGGCGTCACTGCCGTTATGGAGACTTCAGTGGAGAATCTCACCTGAAACCTGGTCTAGCTACAACCAAGCAGGTAGACACGTCGATAGGCCAATACGCAAATGATGATTTCCACTCAAAAATATGGGGCGAGCAGAGATTATGCCGCTTCAGAGCAATCCATTTGTTGTCACTGTTCTCAAAAGACTGCCGCCTGTGAAACATTGTGCCAGCTAGAACTTGTGAGCGATCATGAACGGCAGTCTCATGCTTGGCTCACTGCTGAAAACAACTCAGTGGTCACAAAGGCACAGACCATAAGCCAACCCATCAATGCAATCCCTTGACAGCAGTAGCAATGAAAGTTTCAGATGAACCTCATGATTCTAAGAGTCATTGACACAATGCAAACAGAACTCATGAGGTGCTGAGATGATTTAGTTTGGCAGGTTGGCCGCAGGAGCAATTATGTTTACGTTGTATAAAAGATCTGCTCCTTCTTTACATTTTAAATCACCTGGAGGTGTTGGTTGTTGTTCTTTAAAAGCCACGGATGGAATCCTGGACCTGTGGAAGCACATAGGATCATTACCTTGAAAGACTCCACCCTACATGCGGTTCTGGAGATATATACCTTTCTAAAATAAACTTTCCTAGAAGGCAAAAATGTTTTGAACTTTGTAAAAGGCTTGCAGCAGTGTTTCGACTTGTCCCAAGCTCTATTGCCTTTTGCATATTTTCTCAGTTGAAGAAAGCTTGGGAAAGGCTTCCAGGAACTGATATGCAAAAACAGGCTCTGACTCCTGCATTTCAGTGTCTCCAGCAGCTCCTGCTGAGATATCTGAACACAGTTCTGGGCTCTACCTCAAATCCACTCTGTGACATGGGTAAAGTTGCTTTCCCTCTCTCTTCCTCAGTTTTCCAATCTTAACGCACAGCTGATAATGCTTCCTTTCTACTGTATCATGTCCTGTCTACAGAGACCATCAGCTTCAACAGAGGGTCACTGCTACAAGGCAGTGTTTGTTCTATGCCTACAACATAGGGCTGAGATCCCCCTAAAGGCACTAGGGGTTCTGGGCTGTAGTCCAAGATTCAGATAAGCTTGGCTTTTGGTTCAAACAAAGGTTCTCTCTCCTCAGAGGCCTCACATCCATTCATTTTGCTCTGTAGTGAAGTTAATGCTACATCTGTGATGTCACGTTTGCTTCCATGACAACAAGTTTATGACTTCGATGAAAAGTCAAATAGAAGGAAAGTTCTTATTGAAATCAGAAGCTTCTGACAGAATAAGAGAGAAGAGAAACAGCCACGAAGGTACATTTCTTTTATTGCTATGCACATTTGTGGTTTCTTCTTATGTTTTCAACGTGTACTTCTTCCTTCACATGTTTTAGCAGCTACTCTTCCTCCTACGTTTTTTTAGTTAAAGCTGTTTTCTTTCATCTTTTAAAAAACCCCATAAATTTAATATCATTTGTTTAACTAGTTAGTGAATGCCTTTGGCTTTTTTCAATTAGGTTTAATTTAATAGGAGTAAATTGGGACTTTGGTAAAGTCTTCCTTCTGATGCCAAAAATGAACGATCCCATTTCTGAATGAACAGGGAAACTGTTAAAACCGTGGGTTTCCATATTTAATAGAATAGACTTTGAAAGACGATAATAAGTTTTTAAAACCACATCAAGGTTTTTCAAAACATGGATTTAAAAACAAAATTAAAAAGATGCAAGAAGGCAAAGCCATTATGGAGTAGAAATAAGGATGGGCCGGGTAACGCAAAGAGTCAAAAGCATTTCATTCTATGATTTTCCTTTGTTTGTTGCTTGCTTTTTCCTGAACAGCAACCTCCGCAAACACAGATGCCTCTCCATGGATTAAGGTGCCACCAGGGTATAGACTGCAAAAGGGCACTAATATGGCTCATTGGTTGTTCAGTGTGGAAACACTCGCAGGCGCTATCCCTTCTGCAGTCTCAATAAGGAATTCCTAGGAACATCTAGAGGTGGAGATGATGCCTCAAGGAAGTCTGTGAAGTTTACCATCTATCTTTGTTCGCATGTCTAAAAATACAAATTAGTCAATTCAAGGACCCTGAGAGCCACGCTAGAAATGTCTTTGTTACACAATGCAGTTTGATTCTCTAGAAGTAATAATGGTTGCCAGCAACAAAGCCATTAAAACTTCAGTCGAGAAGTTTTCAGTGTAACCAAAACTGACTAGGTTTGGCATGTTCTGTGTCTGCTGCTGGTTCACAGATAGTTGATTGAATTCGTTAATTAAGATAAATAGTTAATTGAGGTTGGAATTTTCAAAGAAGCCACAGAAATAAGGTAACCAAATTCAATGAGATTTTGGTACTTAACTCCCTTAGACTTCTTTGAAATGGCCAGCTACAAATACTCATTTCTTTAGTCTCAATTTATTTGTACTCATAGGGTTGTGAGCGCAGCTGTTTAGAAATGCAGAAGCATGGCTGCAGAAGCACACCTGGCATGAGAACAGAGATTTGTCCAGGCATGGCTTAGCCCAGAAGTGTATACAAGCAGTGGCCATACATTTAAACTACCCTTAAAGTAAAAATACCGGTAGAGTCAATAATACCTCTGAAGCTGACAACAGTGTTTGAGCTCACTAAATTAAAATGAATTAGACAGACATATGCAAATATACATGTGCACTAACATATAAAATACATACACGTACGTATGCATATATTAAAGTCCATATATGTACCTAAAAAGCCAGATATGAATATGAGTGTAGCCACTTGCTTGGTTTCTTATGCATTCTCCTTTGCACACCAGGAAATTATAATGATATTTGCTACTGGGAAAAGGGGAGGCTAAGCTGCTGTGGTACTGTTCATGATCTTATCAAAATGTATGAGGCAACGCCTTTCCTAACAGGTAGGTAACACAGGCACTCTTGGGGGTAACTTCTATTTAAACTATGTAGAAGAAAGTACAGTAGCCGTTTTCTGTAAAGCAGGAACCATCTGATGGATTAAGAAGTAAAAAGAACAACATGCGATTATTATGAAAACTACAACCATCCAATCAACAAAGCCTGACACCATGTCTTCGTACCTGAAAATAAGGTAAAAGGATAAAACCAAGTCTGTTTCATAGAATCATAGACTCATAGAATCATCAGGGATTGGAATGGACCTTGAAAGATCATCTAGCACAATCCCCCTGACAGAGCAGGATCACCTAGATCAAGTCACACACAAACACATCCAGGTGGGTCTTAAACATCTCCAGTGAAGGAGACTCCACAACCACCCTGGGCAGCCTGTTCCAGTGCTCTGTCACCCTCACTGGCAAGAAGTTCCTTCTCACAATGATGTGGAACCTTCTATGTTCCAGCTTACAACCATTGCCCCTCGTCCTATCACTAGATGACATTGAGAAGAGCCTGGCTCCATCCTCCTGACACCCACCCTTCACATATTTATAGACATTAATGAGGTCACCCCTCAGTCTCCTATTCTCCAAGCTAAACAGACCCAGGTCCCTCAGCCTTTCCTCATAAGGGAGGTGCTCCACCTCCTTCATCATCCTCATTGCTCTATGCTGGACACCCTCTAGCAGATCAACATCCCTCTTGGACTGAAGGGCACACAACTGGACACAATACTCCAGATGTGGTCTCAGCAGGGCAGAGTAGAGGGTAAGAAGATCCTCTCTTGATCTGCTAACCAGCCCCCTTCTGATCCACCCCAGGATGCTGTTGGCCCTCTTGGCCACAAGAGCACATAAGACACAGCCATCCAGTTCATCCTTGGTGTTGGCTCCTGTTAAAATCTTTGGAGGTATCCCGGGGCTCCCTGACATAAGCACTTAAATCTTGATCCTAGTGAATGACAAAATGTGGGACTCATGGTCACCTTTCCCGAGTACAACTCAGAGCTTTCACTGATGTGACTGAAGCGTCCCCCAGAGCCCACAGTCTTTACAATTGCTGCAAACAGCAAAGTCCCTTTTGCCTGAATAAGGCAAACACTAGTTTCTTACCCTGCAAAAAAACCTTCAGATGTGAATAAATCCAGGCCTACAAATGCTGTTGAGGTTATTCATGCTCAGAGACATGTCTGGGCTTAGGAGCTTCATTATGAAGAGGATCTCAAAAAGGAGGATACATCCCAAGGCCAAAGAAGTGGGAATGAAGAGTATCCAGCCAGATCCTGTTCATCAGAGGGCAACGGGTGTATTTTTCTGTTAAGAACTGCCAGAACTTTCATTCCATGTTTTCACAGCAAGAGTGCTGGCCCATAAACAAATCCAAAATATACAGAAGATCAATTTCTTTCAATCAGGATGGTCAAGGATTTTCCATCAGAGTGAGTTGCTTTGTTCTCCAGAACTGTAAGGTGTACTAGAGCAAATGAAAATGAGGTTAGCTAAGGAACGCTAATAGACATACACAGCATACGTAGAACTTCAGCCTCATTCTGACATCCATATGCAGCCATAAAATACAGCCTGTAAAACATAAAATGTATGGATTTCCCTCTGCAACGAAGGCATAAAATATCTTACTCCCAAACAAGCATTGGAGCTTATGAACATGATCTTTCACTTCATCTAGGACTACCCACCCAGTAAACCAAGCTGTATTCTTTCTGGGTGGCTGAGAGAACAGTATATTACAGTGGAAACACCCATTTATTTCATTTACTGCCATTTATAATATTTTCCACTATTTGCAGATAATGAATTCATCCACTTTTTGCCAAGATTATGCAGCCTGTTCTATAGCCAAAATTATCCAGAATCCTTCTAAAAATGTGTTACCCTTCATTTTCCATGATTGCTTAGCGGTTCTTTTGGAGCAGGACCAAGATCAACCATCCTAACAATGCATAGCAACAGCTGAACTGTCATGCTCCTGCTTTCCTAGCAGCAGGAAGAGGGCCATTGAGCTGGTCCCCGATGTAGGCACAAGTCAAGAGTATAACTGTTCTGTTAATTAAGGCCATTAGATGAGAAATGAGGAATTACTTTTGGAGTTCTTTACTCAGTGGAGTTCTTCACTACAATGGTCTTCTCATAAAGGTAGATACATTTCAGATCATCTGATGTTTTCTTGGCATCACTGATTCTTCAGCTCTCCAGGATAAACTGTATTTATAGAATATAACACAACAGGGACCTACAATGTGTAACGCTCCCAGGCAGACCCAGCTCCTGACTCTGTAACAACTAATACACGTCTTGAACATTACACACCATGAGTAGCCCATTCAGATCCAACGGGGCCACAGAGAGCAGGAAACACAGGCACCAGCCACCAATCCCAAGCACAGGGCACTGCGTGGCTGCACCAAAACACAAGCAAGGCGAGTAGGAAAAAGTGGAAAAGGACTAGTTCTCTGTGGGCTAATGTGTGTTGGGTTAGAGTTGATTTCTTAGTAGACAGCTTCCCACTCCCTTCACTGCCTCAGCTGTGCTGGCATGCTGTGGAGGGTGGAGCTGCAGCACCATTCACTCCCTGCTCCGCTTGAGGGGAGAGGAGAAACAAGCCCATCACATCTGTTCTTCCCTTGTGCTGGCTCTGGCAGGCTGAAAATCCCATGCAGGGGGGAGAGAGGGCTTCTTGCCATCACCAGGTTCAACAGCTGGGCCCAGCATGTAAAATGAAGGAAACAGAAATCTTTGCAGGAGTTCCTTAGTGCTCAGCCTGAGAGTTTGATCTTGAAGTCAAGGGAATCTGGGACCACCAATGCAAGAAGCAATCCCCACCTAGAGGCTCCAGTGATCAACGTTAGCAGCAATTACAGAGGTAAAATCACACCAGTAATTATAAACAAAGGTTAAGCAAAATAAACTCTTTTTCATTTTGTATAATTTCATACAAAAAGAGAATGAGAGCAGTAAACAATCCTCATGGCCAAAGAGCACTTGTTTCTTAACATTGTCACTATTTTCTTTGGCACCACTGGGAATCTGTTAATGGGAGCTCAGAGGAAGGAGACACTGGATCAGCACAAGCCTCTGTCGCAGCCAAAATCTGCTTTTCACCCAAATCACCATTGACCTGCAAAACCAAAACCAACTAACTGGTACTGAACGAGTCAATCAGCCACCGTGTATGACTCCAGAGACCTAGAAGGTCTCAAGCTCACAGTAGGTTGCGTTGTGACCAGTGGAACAAAACAGGTTGTCGTGATACAACTGAAGATTTCTTAGCACTAACAACTGACAGCACTGCAATAAATATTAATACTCCAAACTCCTACTTGGATTCCCATAAATATTCCAGAACTTCCTTTTCCTTTGGCCACTCCATTATTCAGTTTTACCACAGGTAGCTGGTTGGGGACCTCCAATTTCTCCCTTCCAACAGGAGCAGCATCCTAGCACCCCCACTGTACGTCTTCCTATACAGCAGGCTCCACTGACATCGCCCAGTCTGGCCTGGCTTAGATTTCTCCCACCAATCCAAAACATACAGATTTTCTATTTTTTAGCTCTCTCTCAGTAATATCTTGAGTCCCTTATACTCATCCAGTTGATCTCAGTGAGCAGGATCTCAGCTGATTAGCTTTATTCAGAGAGGTTTGTTTAACCTTAATCTTTCTCGCTTTTTCCCCCCCTTCTTGTTCTTTTTCTCTGTATTTTGCCAGTCTCTTTGATTCCCTTTCTGGTTCTTTTCAGGATCTCCAACATTTAGGCACTTATTTAAACACCCTCTAATGTTTTGACTTCTGATGGTTAAATGTAAACAAAACTTAAAAGCTCTTACAACTATTTTTGCTCATTTTCAGAGTCATTTATCAATCCCATAGAGAGTGTGGATTCCCCCTACATATAAATTAATTGCCCTGTTCATGTGCAGCTAATGTGTGACCTTCTTTAACCCACAAAAACAAGAGCCTAGCCTCTTCCTCCTGAGTAAATTAACTAGAAGACACAGAATCTTTCCTACTGAAAACAGTAACACTTCTAGGCTATGTCCTGCCAGAATCACCACTAAAGTCACACTCAGACAAACCCATGTCCTTCACAAGAGTTAGGGTGCCCTCAAGGATGCTACAACATATTCTGGCTGCAAAGGTAATCATCTTACTTGCCATGTCCCAAAAGGCCCTGTATGGTTGACAACACAGCTGCAGACCAAGTCTTCTCAAGTCAAAGGTGTATCTCCTTTGAAAGCCCAGCTGCAGGCTATGTGAGCTACACACATCCTGCAACTCTTGTCTGTCCAGTCTCCCCAGCAAAAATACTGACTTGCACATCTTGCACTTACTGGAAGCACAGACAGGTATCTGAGAAGGAAATGTGTGGCCTCCCAAATTCTCTAAATGTTGTCCAGCTGCCACTAAAAAGGTGCTCTGACTTGAGTTCTTTTATTTTTTCTGTTTTTTAGCAGACAGCTACTCTGCACTTTTGTACAAAGCCATAGGAATTTTATTCTTGGACCAGAAGATAACCACAGCACATCTCTCCCAAGTTTCCAACCCCACAACCATTTTTCTTAATTCTGTAACTTTAAAGGAAGAATGCTGCTTTGGCTTCACAATTTTACACAACTTGTTAGAACCACAGGAGAACGTTACAATTCCAAGCCACATGAAATGGAAACAGTTGAACAGACCTTTTGGCTGGATCCTCTTCTTCCACCAAGACGCACTCAGCCCATGACCTAAGAGTGTCTGGCTTGGGTAAAAGACAGTTTTTTGTGGCCTTAAGTCCTGGTGGTCAGCTAGAGTGGTTTGACCTCTCAGGACAATTAAAATCTGCCTTAAACCTACTCCAAACTGTGTCTCTGACTCAGGAGCAAGCAGGGACCTTCTGACAGCTAGCAATAACTGAAGCCCTGCATGCTGTGCTGTACTCGGGGACCTGGAAGTTACCCCAGCAGCTCACTGACATGAACAGCTCTTTCCTAACACCTTTGGCAGGGTGCTTCTGAAGCTGGTTCTGCAGGTTTCACTGCCAACGTAGCAGAGCAAGGAGACCAGAACAGCTCCAAGGAACCATTTCCCCTAAGAGGAAATGAAGAAAGACTGAAGCAACTGACAAGCCATATGTTAGACATTTTGCTTAAAAGCAGCTAGACTGCACTTTGGAATGACTGCTTTTTGCAGAACGCTTTGTTCTTCTTCTGCATCCATTGTAACCCTTAATTCATTGCTCCAGCTATCAATAATGCTTTTGGTTTAGTCCTCCAAAACTCTCCTGCATCACAACATTGCTAAAATACAGCAGATTGATGTTCTGCTCCTGTAGGCTAGTGGGCTCAGTCACTACATCTCAGAAGCACAGAGCCCAGTTGTAAGAACACTATAGGACAAGGAACAATATAGGAATGTGCATGGAGAAAGGAAAGCAGGAATCAAAAACAGGCTCAAGAGAGTCCATTGTCATATGGACTTACATATGCTCTTATGCTCTTAAAGTGCACAGGTTGCTCTCATGAGCAGAGCGTTCAGCCCTCGTCCATCTGACGTATCCCGCCTCAGGCTGGTCATATATTAGGCTGAGTGGCTCTGCATCCCAAAGTAGGGCTGGCTAATCCCTAGACCCTCTTGCCTTCAGACGATTAGACAGCCACCACCTAGTATTATTTAGATCAGGAGCCCATGTCCTTGTGCTGACCGCTAGTGCAACACAATTAACACAGTCTCTATCCCAACAACAGGAAGGACTACACATTTAATATAGATAAAGTTTTAGGAGCTAATACCTGAAGCATTACCCCTGTTGTATATGGACAAGTGAAGCACACAGCAATTTTGTGACCTGTCCAGGGTTAAGGATCATCTCAAACGGGGATACTACACCAGACCTATCAACAGCGAGCCCATTCTGCTGTTGTGGCCAAGAGGGCCAACAGCATCCTGGGGTGGATCAGAAGAGGGGTGGTTAGCAGATCAAGAGACGTTCTTCTTACCCTCTACTCTGCACTGGTGAGACCACATCTGGAGTATTGTGTCCAGTTCTGGGCTCCTCAGTTCAAGAGGGATGTGGAGAGAGTTCAGCGTAGGGCAACGAAGATGATAAAGGAAGTGGAGCACCTCCCTTACGAGGAGAGGCTGAGGGAGCTGGGTCTCTTTAGCTTGGAGACTGAGGGGTGATCTTATTAATGTCTATAAATATTTGTGGGGTGGGTGTCAGGAGGATGGAGCCAGGCTCCTCTCAATGTCATCTAGTGATAGGATGAGGGGCAATGGTTGTAAGCTGGAACATAGGAGGTTCCACATCAACCTGAGAAGGAACTTCTTCACAGTGAGGGTGACAGAGCACTGGAACAGGCTGCCCAGGGGGGTTGTGGAGTCTCCCTCACTGGAGATATTCAAGACCCGACTGGATAAGTTCCCATGTGACTTGGTTTAGGTTGACCCCGCTGTGTCAGGCGGATTGGACTAGATGATCTTTCCAATCCGTAGTGATTCTATGATTCTATGATTCTGAGATGGAGGATAGAAGCTCAAGTAGAAGGGTTGAGTGGAGGCAAGTGCAAGGCCATGGCAGAAGGTGAGCACCCCCCTTTCCTGCCTCACCTCCCCAGTTACCACTGAGAAATAGATATGACCCCCTCCTGAAGACAGCCAGTCCAGTAAGGATATAGATGATAGCCAACCTATTCCAGAGGTCCTAGCATGATAGCATAAATCAGAGAGGTTTTCAAGTAATATGCCAACCTCCTCCACAAAGAAGAAAAGGCTTCTAGTTATTGGGGACTTGCTCCTGAAGGGAACTGAGGGCCCAATATGCAGAGTTGAACCTCATCATAGGGAAGCAGTTTACCTGCAGCCTGAATCAGGGATCTCATTAGGATGCTCCCTAATCTGGTGAGATGAGCTGACTATTACCCACTGCTGATCTTCCAGACAGGTGGGGAGGAAGCTGTATTGCATAGCCTGAGGAGAATGAAGAAAGACTTTGAGGCCTTAGGACATTTAGTAAAAGAGTCTGGGGTACAAATTATATTCTCTTCATTATTTTGGGGGTTAGGATACAGCCTAGAATAGAAGGCTTCAGGCCATAAATGCCTGGCTATGAGACCGGTGCTGCAGGCAGGGCTTTGGGTTCTTTGATGATGGCTGGTTTTATAAGGCACCAGACCTGACAGGTACACATGGGAGAGGTTTATCTGAGAAGGGAAACAGGGTTCTGGGGCAGGAATTGGCAGGGCTCATTCAGAGGGCTTTAAACTAGATTCATAGTGGGGTGGGACTGTTGATGGGTGTGAATCAGTGGAACAGAGCTCTGGTCTTGATGGAAACCAGATGGCCTCCCCCTGTCCTAGGGTGAAATCAGAGTGCTCAGCTCGCTCCCTGAAATGCATGTACACCAATGCACGCAGCATAGGGAATAAGCAGGAGGAGTTAGAAATCTGTGTTCAGTCAGGTGATTTTGATCTGGTGGCAATTACAGAGACTTGGTGGGACAGTTCATATGACAGGAATGTGGTCATAGATGGCTATGTCCTTTTCAGGAGGGACAGGTCAGCAAGGCAGGGTGGAGGAGTTGCTCTCTACGTGAGGGAGCAACTGGAATGTATTGAGTTCTGTCCAGGGGTGGATGAAGAGAGAGTTGAGTTTGTGGGTACGGATTAAGGGACAGGCTGGCATGGGTGACACTGTCGTGTGTGTCTATTACAAGAAGTTAATGAGGTCTTCTACAGGCATCTGGGCTGATCATAAGGCTCTAACGAGAGGATGTAGGAATGCAACTAAGAAAACCAACATCTTCTTGGAATTAAACCTTGCAAGAAATGTCAAGGGCAACAAAAAGGGCTCCTTCAAATACATTGCAGGTAAAACTAAATCTAGAGGCAATGTAGGCCCCCTGCTGAATGAGGTGGGTGCTCTGGAGACAGAGGATAAAGAGAAAGCAGAGATACTGAACACCTTCATTGCCTTTGTCTATACTGTCTATACTTCTGGGGACTGTCCTGATTCAAGCCCCAGAGTGCTGAGGCCCCAGAGGAAGTTGAGACAAAAGAGGAGTTTGTCCTGGTTGATGAGGACTAGGTTAGGGATCAATCAAACAATCTGTATGGTGGAGAGATGATGGCAAAGCAGCAGTTGAACAAACTGGATGTACATAAATGCATGGGCCCAGATGAGATGCTAAGGGAGACGGCCACTCTCCATCATCTTTACTAAGTCATGGGAATTAGGAGAGATGCCTAGGGACTGGAGGATAGCAAATGTCGCTCCAATCTTCAAAAAGGGTAAGAAGGAGGACCCAAGAAACAATAGACCGATCCGCCTCACCCCTATCACAGGAAGGGTGATGGAACAATTTATCCTTGGTGCTGTTTTTAGGCACAAAGGGAAGGTCATGCTTGACCAACCTGATAGCCTTTTATGAGGGCATAACCAGGTGGATGGATGATCGCAGAGCAGTGGATGTGGTCTACCTTGACTTCAGTAACGCATTTGACACAGCCTCCCACAGCATCCTTGCAGCCAAACTGAGGCAGCGTGGTCTGGACAATTGAGTAGTGAGGTAGATTGAGAACTGACTGCAGGATAGAAGCCAGAGAGTAGAGGTCAGTGGGACAGAGTCTAGTTGGAGGCCTGTATCTAGTGAAGTCCCCCAAGGGTCAGTAGTGGGACCAGTGCTATTTAATCTATTCATTAATGACTTGGATGAGAGATTAGAGTGCAGTCAGCAAGTTTCCTGATGACACAAAACTGGGAGGTGTGGCCCCTCAGTTCAAAAAGGACACAGAACTGCTGGAGAGAGTCCAGCACAGAGTAACGAGGATGATGAAGGAAGTGGAGCACCTCCCTTATGAGGAAAGGCTGAGGGACCTGGGTCTGTTTAGCTTAGAGAAGAGGAGACTGAGGGGTGATCTTATTAATGTCTATACATATGTGAACGGTGGGTGTCAGGAGGATGGAGCCAGGCTCTTCTCAATGTCATCTAGTGATAGGACGAGGGGCAATGGCTGTATGCTGGAACACAGCAGGTTCCACATCAATATGAGAAGGAACTTCTTGCCAGTGAGGGTGACAGAGCCCTGGAACAGGCTGCCCAGGGGTTTGTGGAGTCTCCTTCTCTGGAGATGTATAAAACCCTCTTGGATGTGTTCCTGTGTGACTTGGTCTAGGTGATCCTGCTGTGGTGGGGGGATTGGAGTAGATGATCTTTCAAGGTGCCTTCCAATCCCTGATGACCTGTGACTCTGTGATTGTGTGATTGCCTTCTGCAGAAAGTTGTTTTGCATCCTGTTCAAAGCAAACTCCTCCTACAACATAATTTGAAAAAAACCCAAAAAAAATAACACAACCCTGGATTTGGAAATGCTTTACAACACAAATCCTATAAACAGAGAGAAACCAAGAGAAGGAGCAAAATGAACTTATGAAACAGCGGCAAGGAAAAGAGATGATTTCAGCTGAGATGGAGAGCCGAAGAGATAAAGGAAAGTCTTTCTAGAAGGCTGTACCTGTAAGATGTCTCTTGCTCGGAAGCCAGCCACACTGGACAAAGAGAGAAAAGTTTTGGGTGAATAACTGGACTACATTAAGCTCCAGGAAAAAGTTCTTTGCAGCAAATCAGAGTTTTTTTGACAGACAGGCAGACTGCTGGTGAATCCTCAGATGATGCTGAAGGTTAAAAGCACCTTGCTGTAAACTCAGGCCAAACAGAGCCAGTGCAATTTGTCAGAACCATTGCTTCTGAGAGCAGCCCAATATCAACTCATCTTTTCATGTATTAGGGATAAATTTTAAAACCAAGAAGATTTCACTTCAACACTGAGCAATTAAGGGGTCATTGTCACAGACAGCAGAGCCTTCAGGTCATACAACCTTCGCATTTGTCCTTCTGCAGAGCTGAAATAATTCCTCATTCTGAGCACAGTTTAAGAGCTCAATGCTGTGAATTTGTAAGCGTGCCAGCGTGCCTTTGAGGGTGTGTATGGGTTGAACTAGATGATCTTTAAAGGTCCCTTCCAATTCAACCCATTCTATGAGTCTATAAACAAGTGTATATGATCACAAGAGACAATCTCAGGGTAGCTACTGCGAATAATCTTGCAGCGACATGAGCAAGAAAAGCAACAAATCTCATTCATAAATCCGTCTGGATACAGGAGTGTCAAAGCCACAGTCCTAGATTCTGTCCGTGGTAATATCTGAAGTCTAGATCTAATTTGCACAGCTCTGGAATTACGTTACCAGAGGCCCTTAGTTCAGGGTGGCAGAATTACTTGTGAAAGTATTTCAGCACTCATTTAACACTAAGCTACACCCTGCATCTCTCTGAAATGTTGTTCTTAGATGAAACAAAGTTCACTGAGCCACCAACAAGCAACTGCAGCCCAGAAGGCCAACCAAACCCTGGGCTGCATCAAAAGAAGTGTGGCCAGTGAATTGAGAGAGGGCGTTCTGCCCCTCTACTCCTCCAACACAAGAAGGATGTGGAGCTGCTGGAGCAGGTCCAGAGGAGGCCATGAAAATGATCACAGGGCTGGAGAATGTCTCTGACGAAGACAGGCTGAGAGAGTTGGGGTTGTTCAGCCTGAAGAGGAAAAGACTCTGGAGGGAGTGACATCCTGGTCCTTGAAAGGGGCCTATCAGAAGGCTGGGGAAGAACTGTTCACAAGGGCATGTAATGATAGGATGAACGGGGATGGTTTTAAGCTAGAAACGGGTATATGGAGACTGAACATTAGGAAATAGTTCTTTAATCTGAGAGTGATGGATCACTGGAACAGAAGCAGTGAAGACTCCATCCCTGAAGATATAGGGCTTTGAGCAATCTGTTCTAGTTAGAGGCATCCCTGCTTGTTGTAGGGGGTTAGGACTAGATGACCTAGATGAAGGAAGTGGAGCACCTCCCTTATGAGGAGATTTAAGATCCGCATGGATGTGTTCCTGTGTGACTCGGTCTAGGTGATGCTGCTGTGTCAGGGGGATTGGACTAGATGATTGTTCGAGTTCCCTTCCAATCCCTAATGATTCTATGACTCTATAACCTTTGGAGGTCCCTTCCAACCCAATGCATTCTGTGATTCTGCGATTCTCTGACTCATCTAGCCTGACTGACCCACATTGCGAATCTGCAACCCACTAGTATTAACAAAACATCCCCAGTGCTTTCAATGGCTGGGGATCAGACTCGCGTGTCATTCTTGAACACCTCTCAAACTTTCGGAGCTTGACCTCAAAATGTCCTGGCACCAGTCCAGATGACACTGTACTGCCTTCTAAAAAAGAATTTAAATTTTTTTTGTCAAATTTCTACTGGCTTGTTTTCACAGTTGTGAAGGCCAGGTAAGGAGGTTCAGTAAAAGCTTTCTGTTGTACCGTGATGGATTCTGTGTGCATCCTCAAATGTTGGCAGGAACAGACAGGGTCCTCCAAAACAATTTCCAACTGTGTAAGTGAATCACCCTCCAGGCAAGTAATCTGAGTCTCTTCCTGAGCCTTTTTTATTACATTAATAGCTGTTACAAAAACTCCACATCTTAAACCTGGATGGTAACTTCCATAGCGCATACAACAGTGGATGTAATATGGTACCCTCACACATTTAGAGTTGTTTTAAGCTAAAACATATTAAGCTCTGGTTGTGATGCACTAAAAATACTGGGACTGTGGGGAGAATTAAGTGTATCTCCAGTACAGGAGAGGAGTTAATGCTGTTAAGTCCATGGCTACTCAGGACAAGACAGCTTATATTTAAAGAGAGCTAAGTATGTCTGGTAGCACCATCCTGAATAACACTAACCTCCAGAACTGGGTCTGCACCAAGACTCTTGTGGAAGGATATCCTTAAGGAGCTAAAACCCGAGCTGCCTGATGCTCAAAGGATAAGAAGTGCTTTTCTGAACTGCCTTTGTCACATAATTTGGCAATCTTTGTAATTTTAAACCTGTGTAATTCTCAATACAACCTAAATCTACTACACTGCATGCATTCCTCTTTCTACAGAAAGAATGAAAAGTCTGCCTGGGACAGCTATCAGTCACACTGAGTAACACGTTCAGAGAGCAGTTCTAGGTGCCCATCAGAATCCACACAAAACCAACTAACAAATGCTGGTTTTAAAAACTAAGTCTTCCAGGGAAACGGGCACTTTGAGCTGCACAGTGTTTCATATCAGCTTTCTAAAAGCTTCAAAACATCACGGGCTTTTCATGCTGAACGGCGTCAGCAACTGTTTCATTTTTATCAAAACACAATTAAGCTGTGGCGAATGACAGCATAAATCTTACATAGGAAAGATACAGGATGAAAGACCACCAGGGTGGAACACAACTTTAAACCTCTCCGTAAAACTGCATTTGGGTTCTGATCACATATATACACACAGGGACTCCTTTAAATGATCCAACAAGAATCCTAACTCGCCGACTTCCAAAGAAAGTGTTACCAATTAAGAGGGGGAAACTTAACAGTCATTTTTAATTATGCTAAGAGATTCACCAATCAATTCCCAGCTCAAGCTGAAGTTTTTACTAGAGACAACTGGAACCAATTTACGTGCTTTCATGTTGCATCTAGACTTTAATAAATGGTCTAAGCACAGAGCAACCCTATGCCAGTATCAAACCAGTTTTCATGCGTACTGAGAAATGCACCAGCTTACCTAAAATCCTCCAGTTTTTTTGTCTTTAATCGTTTCCCTGAGAAACTATTGAGAAAGTTAACAGATTATATTACATAAGCAGCACTGTGGGGATTGCTCACGGTATGCAGCAAGATAGCAATGCCATACGTTGTCCTCCAGATAGCAGACCTAACGGATCGGGCTAACAGACACAAAGAGCCAGCTCTTGCCTGCAGTGTGAAATGGGATAGCTCTTCTGGTTGCAAGACATCGCTCCTATTGAGTCCATCAGACCGAAACGTATCTGAACAAGATGGAACTACCCAGGACAGCTGCAAATACTTAACTGATGGCCCAGAAAGGTAAATCTGGGACAACCTTTCAAACACCTACAATCTTCGTGTTTCATGGTCCTGATTAAGCTGTGGGCTATTGTGGTAAAGAGCCTGAGAATCCATTCAGTGCAGCAGCACTGATACAGAGGAAAATGAAGCATCTGGTTGCTAGAGCACTTAAACACTGCAGAGCCTGCCACAGCACACACAGTAGCACTCCTGCTATGTGAGACTCACCACTCCAGCATCACTTTGATCGTTGCTGTAGGTCACAGAATCACTCTGAAACCAAACCAGACTTGTTAAAAAATTAAGCTGAATTACCATTTAGGGAGCTATTTTGCCTTTTTTTGCTTCCCTCCCTTCCTTCTTGTTAAACATGCCTGGCAGGAGTATGAGATTGCACGCGTTTACCATCACCCTGCTGAGCAAAGCCAGTCAAATTAGCAAAGACTTACCTCATTAATTGGTAAACACTCAAACACTTGTATTCGGAGGACAGTATACAATTTTAATTCTTTGGCGATTCACAGCTTAGGTTGTTTCCCAGAGGATAATGTGCGACTAATAAAAACCAGGGAGCTCTGCAAACCAGAGGCATCACGAAGTTAGGCCTCCTGTCTTCTGGAAGCAATATGAGGATTTACCTGCTGCTGTATGTTACGAAAAGGCAGCAAACCACTTTGGAAGTGCTGCACTAGCTTGGCTACCATCAGAGATAACAGCCGGAAGACCCAGAGAGACTTGATGGCCATTTTGCAGTAGCACATAGCCCTTCGGTGCAGCAACGAGCTGAGGGTGCCTCGTCTCACACCTCCTTGCTGTCACCAGCCTGCTGTGCAAAGAGCTCCGGGTTATGTAGCCATGCTAACCTGCACAGCTTGTACCTGCACACAGGGTTCTGTCTGCTCTGAAGCTCTGGGCAGCACAGAAGGACTCTCCTGGAGCTTTTCTAACCCTGCATGTAGACAAGGACTCTTCAGAGCAGTACAAATATACAGGTATCTGCTTCAGGGACAGAATAGTGTGGGCAAACGGAAGGAAGGGAAGAGCAAAGGGTGGAGGGGAGGGAAGAAGAGGAGGGAGAGAGGGAAGAAGAGGAGGAAGGGAGGAAGCAAATAATAAATCAGGTTACATGTCTAAGATCAGCCAGCAGACCAATTAGCAGACCTCGAATCAGCACCTGGTAGCCAGGTTCCCTGATCTCTTCACAGAAGTGGTTTATCCATGGCATTACTCATGATTGCTCATATAGAGTGAACAAAGCAGACATATGTAGGCATCTGGCAACTCGACTTGACACAGCAACCCTCACTCTCAGAGACTGTTGAATGGCAATAGCAGCTTGGGCAAATCAGAGAAAAACCAAATGCACCGCGTGTAGCAGGATGCTGGGATTGCAGGTGTACTGCAAGTCATGCTTCATTTGCACAGGCAGGGAATGATATTTATCAGAGTTTTTGTGGAGGGCGTTTTAGTTGCCTTTCAAGGGTCCTCCCTCTAATGCAGGATTCCTACCAAGATAAAGAGGGATTGGTCAAAGCATTGTGCTTCTCAAAGTTGAAGGATTTTTTCCCTTCGGTCTCCTTCAGAAAATGCACCAGACTTTGGGACAGCACACTGACCTCCGTTGCTGAAAGCAAATTGCTAACAATTAGAAGTCTTCTCTTCCTGGCAGCCTTTCATTACAAGGAATAATATACAATGTAAAGATTCACAGACTTTTGAGGAAGCATCGTGATCTTCAGACCTGACCTTCTCAATAACATAGGCCAAATCACTTTGTGTCGCGGTTGCTGCCTCAAGCCCAGCAACGGCAGCAAGTCCTTCAGAAAGACATTCATCTCAATTTATGGCTACCTCACTTGGTAGAAGAACACTACACAAAGCAGTTCCTGTCTTGAGGTTCACGCAATGAATTAAAAAGTTAAACTGCTTCATGGGTTCGAAATGCCTGTAATCCAGTAAGATTCTCTCTCCAATTCCAGGCGGAAATAGTGTGTAGGTGGCTTATAAACCTTCCTTTCTATGGTGACCCCAAACCTAAGCAAAAGGTCAGAAGCATTTGTGTTGCTTCAAAGGCTCAATTGTTACTCAGGCCATGAGCTAGGCATGAAAACAACTATATTCAATTCTTGAGTTTATGACATAGCTAAGATAAACAGGGTGAAAGATTGTTATTGTTTGCTCCAGTCCTTTCTCTACTGAGAGACACTGCAATGCCCCTTTCCAGTGCATTGATTGCTTATGGGTTTTGGGCCACATCTTTTAAATCCTAGGTGCTGATACCTGCATTTTGCTCCCAGATGCATACACAGACAACATCCCAGAAGCAGTGGATGAAATCCCATGCTCAGTAAAGTTAAAAGGAGTTTTGCCAGAGTCTGTAACCAGGAAGGCAGTGTGGGAACAGCACCAATTCCTGTACCCGTTGAGGTCCCACTTCAAACACCAGCTGAGGTGAGGAAATGATTCTTTTCACTTGCATAAGGACGTTTCCCACTACAGGACCATAACTCTGGCAAATACAATGTTAGATATGTTCTAGTTTGATTTAGGGGAGGCTCTGTAAGTCTGCATCTCAACCCAGCCCAGCCTAGCTGTTCCTGTGCACATGCATGTGCCTGTGCTGAGTAACACATCTACTTGTACTGCTGTCACTGTTACCACATAATACAAGGTATAAAACACATATGTGTCACGAGCTTGCACCAGACTACTACCACAATGACATATAACTGCTCATATTTTAATGCTACCTACCAAACTGGGGACTTTGTAAGTGTACGACTGATTAGTGCGCAATGGACAGTGCCCCATAAGACACGAAAACTAACTAGACAAGGCAGGGAAATACACAGCAGCAAACAGAGACAGGGAAATTACCGAGGGCCACAGGGCAGATAGCTGCAAATGTCAGGAACTGGATAAGACAAGTCAGAGAATAGCCTCAAACATCTACTATTTCCTAACAAATATTAATCATTCAAATGCCAGAAGGTAATTTATTAAGTTACAAGACCCTTCAACATCAGCCAGTAGCCATTCCATTTCAACATGGAGACCACCTACCGAACACACATAGGTTTCATAGAAGTGTTCTTCAAAAGGCAAAGCCTTAGCTGGAGCTTCATGTTTACCTTTTGAGTCATGTAAACCTGAGAATAAATCCACCTGTTGCCCTTTATTCAACGAGGTGACAAAACCCCCCCTTCCCTTCTATTTGCAAACAGCTTAGTGGCTACTGAAGAAGTAGCCACTACTTCAGTAGTGGCTACTGAAGTAGTCAGCCATAAACTTATTCCAAACAGCCATTAATCCCTGATTAATCACTAAGAAGTGTTGAATAAGTGAGGTTTTCTGTGGTAATTTATTGCAACTTTCCATGCTGAGTCTAAGACTGGAAAAAAGAAGATATTAAAAAGATGTGAAAGAAAAGTGAAAGGAATGGAGTACAAAAGTTGAGTGAGTCAACAAGATACGCAGGGATCTGGGAAAGACGACAGTGACAGCATGACCAGCATTTAGATAATAACCTGGGAGAATTTAATAAAAATCAGCTCTATAACAAGTCAAAGATCATAGAAGCATTAAGATTGGAAGAGACCTCTAAGATCATCAAGTTCAAACATCAACCCAATGACTCCATGTTTTCAGGCAGCTTGAATTAAGTCATTTGAAAAGAAAAGGACAATATCCTGTTGTGGTTTTATTTAACAGTGTATCAAACTCAAGGTAAAACAGATTTATGATCAATTATCAGATCACAAATGTATTTATCAACCCATTTATTTTTCCTCAAAACATCCTACACTACTTTCCTATTAATCACACATCCATACTACTAAATAAGCCGGAACTTACTGCAGGTTCCATCTGTAAACACTCTCAGAATGGATATGACAACTCCTCCTAACTGTGTAGCACACTGGTTTCACTGAAGGTACACATCTCCGTGCTTCTCTGAGAGAAACTCAGGACAAACAGTATGTAATGAACCCTCTGTAATAAATAACCAACAGGTTAAACAGAGGCTGGTGGAAGATCAAATCACAGAATCACAGAACATTAGGGATTGGAAGGGACCTTGAAAGATCATCCAGTCCAATACCCCTGACACAGCACGATCACCTAGATCAAGTCACACAGGAACACATCCAGGCAGGTTTTAAATGTCTCCAGAGATGGAGACTCCACAACCTCCCTGGGAAGCCCCTTCCAGTGCTCTGTCACCCTCACTGGGAAGAAGTTCCTTCTCATATTGATGTGGAACCTTCTGTGTTCTAGCTGACACCCATTGCCCCTCGTCCTATCACTAGATAACACTGAGCAGACCTTGGCTCCATCCTCCTGACACCCACTCTTCACGTATTTCTAAACGTTAATATATAATCCTTCTTCAATCTCTTCTCCCTGGTGGCAAGCAATAGGATCTGAGGAAATGGTTGTAAGCTCTGCACAGGACAAGCTCAGACTGGATGTTAAGAAGACCAAAACGGTTATGAAATATTGGAATAGGCTGCCCAGGACAGAGGTGGAGTCACCATCCCTGGAGATATTTAAAAGGCAGATAGACATGGTACTGAGGGTCATGATTCAGGAGTGACCTGGCAGTGTGGGGTCAAAGGTTGGACTTAATGAACTTAAAGGGTTCTTCCAAGCAAAGACATTCTGTAATTCTGTGATTTTTGTGGCTCAAGAGGCAGGGGAGTTGGAAGATGAGCTCTGCACTACAGCTTCTCTCTGGAGATAAGAAGACAGCCTAGGCTGACCAACAGTGCCTCGGAGGCGAATGAGCAAGAAAAATCCTCAGTAGGTGGATGAATTGCTGCATTACAAAGACAGGAGGATGGAAGGCACGCAGGCTTCTGGTTTGAGGGAGCGAAAACATACCCAAGAAAGTGGATGTCAAAAGAAGAAAGGCTTTCTTCCCAAATTCTCACGGGAAAAAACAATTTCTCAGGTAACAGCCTGGAACGGAACTTTTGACCTGGCCTAGCCCTAACCAGCATTGGGTATAAAGTTCTTTTTTGTCTCCATCCAAACTTCAGAAATGCCACCTATAACAACACGTAAGGAGCAAAACCAACACAGATTTTAATGAAAAAGAAAACCAACCATTGCCCTTGCCCAACAGGTTTGAAGTAAACATTTTACTTGAGTAACTGAATAGAATTATGCTTCCTGATAATACTAGTAAGTAGAATCAAAATGTTTAAAAGCTGTTTGTTTACAAGAAGAGCAAGTGCAAACTAAATAATAGGAAAATATAATCCCTGTGTTGGTCAAGCACCATAAGGTGAGCTCTGGGCCTATTTGGTAAAAGCAGCACCATGAGCAACCTCATTGTGCTGCACCTCAGTAAACTGGACTGTTGGCTAACTACATGGTGCTTGCAAAGCCACCAAGCCTTGGCTTCACTCTATTCCTGTTTACATCAGCAAGATCTCGACAATGAAACTGAGTGGAAGAAAAGGTAAATTGTAGAGCCCAGGGGTTTTTCCAATATACTCACATAAATGAACTTGCTAAGACTGTAGACAGGGAAGCGATGCGTTTTGCTGGAGCTGGCACAGTGACATGCTTGTAGTCTTCGTTATGAATTGACAATAACAATAAACACTTCTGGCTTACGCAAGGAATGCAGGACTGAAGGATGATGTCTTTTGCTTGAAGTGTTACTCAAATTATGTGTTTTTCTTTTTCTCTAGCTTCTATTTTTAATAAGGCAAGATCAGGAGCACAGAGAACACAAGAGAGTGAAAGAAGAGATCATGAGAGAAAAAAGAGAGGATAAAAGAGAAAGCAAGGAAGGGTTAAAGAGAAAAAGAAAGACAAAAGACAAAGAGAAAAAAAGACAAGCAAAAAAGCAGCTGGTGCTGAAAGTGAGCAAGACTCTTTCTCTCTGATTTTCTTCTGTCTTTTAATAAATCATTGTAGCAGCTTTGTGACAGGTCTCTGTTATCCATAATGCCCAAGCAAACAGCTTTTCTTTCAGCCTCTATTCAGTTGGCTGCCAGGGAAGCAGGACTGCAGGCAGGAAACTTCAGTGGCTCAGCCTGCTGCCCTGTAATTCAATTAGAAAAGCAAGCATGAAGTCAATATTCATTGCACCGAGCCAGAACTGCACACCACAATGAAATGATAATGAGAAAGTTCACGAAAAAGACAGGCCTAATGATAACATTTTAAAGAGGTGCTGCAGCAGGTGACCCTCTATACAACTGGCAAACACACACGGGCATATGGGTCTTTACCCTTAGGGATTTACTCTCATCCCTCACCATCTGTATCCAGGGCAGACGGCCGATTGTGAATCCAAGGGAATCTCATGATATACTGTCTTAGGTCATCCTATTCAGCTATTTTGCATCTCTGAAGGGAAAGAAGACATGTTTCTTAAACACCCAGGCCCCAAGAGAACACACATAACTTGCTGGATCTAAATGCAGGTTCAAGCAGTTTGGAGCTGTGATTCCCAAATCCAGCAGGGAGGTTGGGCCCGCAGCTCACAGACCAAGGAAATCGTGAGAGAGAGCTTTGAACACATCATGGATATGCAGAAAAAGACAAACTGCACCCTTGTACTTCCAGAGCAAGGCAGCACTCAGTCTCTGCACCGTGAGAACTTGTAGCATTTGTGCTTTAAACTGATCAGTAACTGCCGGACCCAATTCTGCAAAGACTCTCTCTCAAAGAGATCTCCCACTGAAGAAGGTCTCTACATGATTTCTTTCTTCCCTTTTTGGTGCTTTGCTGGTGACAATAAAATATGTAGTTATTTATTCAGTAAACATCATTGTATTTAGTTTTTAAAATAATGAACGATTGAAGTCGTAATTAAAAAACAGCATTGTGTGTACAAGCCCAGAGTCGCCTTGTTCTAGTTTCGCTTTGAGATTCAACAGTCCAGATGTGACAGAATTTGCTCTTTTTAAAATTACTTCTATGGTAAAGCCCTGGGCCAGTCACAAAAACTCGGGTCTCATTCTTTTCGGTGCAGGACAGAGAGAGCTAGTGGCCCCAGTTCTAAGCATGCAAACACAAGAAACAGCAAGTTTCTCTTTTCTTCTCCTTTAACAAAAGGGAAACAGGGCACAGAGAGCTTGTATAAGCTCCTCGAGGTCACACGGGATGGCAGTGACACAGTCGCAAACTGAATTCGTACTCTCAGGCTCTCAGTCCCACGTCGTGTGATATCATAGCACAGAGCACCTCAAAGTTCCATGTCATTTGCAGAGCCGTGCTGTAATATCCCTAAACTAATCTCTCAGGCTAATGTATATTAACGTTCCTCACACCCCCACCCTCGGTGACAGCTGCTCAGTGTGCTGGTAGATAATCAATACAAGTGAACGGCTGCATATCTGCTCAAAATCGGGAGCTATTGCCCAACACTACTCATGACAACAACCCATTCGTTACTTCAGAGCCCAACAAAAAGGAAGCAAATTTTTCTGTTCTTCCTGATTCAAAAAGCCTTAAACTGCTAATAATAGAAGCGGATGGTGAACTGCTTCATCTGCAGTAGGAAGCTCTTCGTGTTATATTGGGCCAGTTCTTCGGCTGCTCTTAACCCACACAGCTTCACCAAAGGCAACTGAGCTTTGTCAAGTCACACAAGCAGCTGCAGATGTATTTATGTTTTGCTGCCCACTGAATCTCTTCAGACCGACCCAATCTCTCCGTCTCAAAGCAAGAATGAAGCACTGCCCACAGCTAGAGGTATACCCGGGGATGTAAACAGGTAGAACAGGCTGGCTGGACACCTCTTACAGCTGTCACCCTTCTCCAGAAATCCTCTGTGGGGAAAAGCAGAGGTAAACACCAGAAGGGGCAGGCCTGTCTCAACAAGCCGTGCCAATTTCCCCGACTGAACGCCCAACCCTCTGGAACACAACACAGGATAACAGGGAAGTGTCTAACAACTTTTGTCTGACGCTGACCAACAGATGTAATGAGAAAAAAGGGGTAAGTTTTACCTCTAAAGCTGCACACAGTGGTTAAAGCTTCTACAGTTCTCAATTCTCAGCAATTCTCTTGCCCTAAGTGCAACTGGCTGGCTTTTGCTGGTATTTTGAAGGGTTAGAGACGTGACCCTTAGACACATAAACCTGTCACGTTCAAAAGTGGATATAAACTCTTCCTCTCCTGGCAGAAGGAATCAGACACTGAACTGATGTACCTTCCTGTCGACACTGAATTAAATCAGCAAAGGACCAGATTCCAGGATTTTAACTTGTGGTTAATTAATCTCCAGAGCAGCTCTCAAAGAGACTAGAGAAAAAGGGAGGGAATAGCCACATCTTCCATATGCACTTATAAGAGCACAGATGAGAAGTACAAGTTACTTTAGATGGCAATAGAGAACATAACTGTCCTCTTTCTTTTCACAGGTGTATATAAACACCAACAGTCTCCAAAGGTCCAACATGTACAATGGGTCCTCACTGCTCAAAGCAACTGGAGGTCAAATGGCCCTGTGTAACTCCCGCATGTAGCTGTCAGAAGGATCACAGTTACTTCCCCCTTCTTATTTTAGAGGCAGCACTCTCACTCTTATGTAACGAAGGCAAAACTTGTTGAGGTCAGGGATTCAAAGACACCAGCTTCATCCATAAACAGCGCTGACATCTCAGTGACAGGCCTTGGGATGTTCACAAGACACTGCAGGTCTCTATCTCCCTTCAGTCACTCCGCAGTCATGCCAGACCGCACTATCCTGTTCTGCGCTCTGTGACTGACGGGAGGTGATGTCTGCACAATATCCTCGGCTGAGAACTGTCCTTTCCTGGAGACATTAACGCTTGCAATTGGCACATGCTTTTCTGGAGTATTTCTATCACCTTTCTAAGATAGAGACAACCAAATCTCTACACCACTCATCAAGGAAATGCTTAAAGCATTAAGTGGAGGAATTTTCTCATGCAGCAAGGTAACATGGGATGAGGACTGTCACAGTGTTTATTTTGAGCTCCCTGGCGAGAAAAACATTTTACATTTATCCTGGATGGTTGAAACCTCCCTCTCCTCCTGGGGAAGTCTGTCTATCTCTGCCGTTTGCATGGAGCCGCTGTTACTTGACTCTACCACCCTCTTGGAACACATTTTGCAGAGACACACTGGAGTCAGTTATCCTAGGTCATGCAATAACCTTCGCAGTAGTAAGGTGAAATAGATCTCTTGTCCCTAGCTAAGTCGTCGTGCTCATTAGACATGAGCTCAAATCTCGTAAGCTCCCCTCAAAGAGAAGTACTAGGGAAAGAACAAAACTCTTGTAAATGTTCTGCATCTCTCTAGTCTCTGCCATGTTGCTTTCACTCCCGAAGTAGGCCATTTCGTCCTGGAAGACCTTAGCAAAGTGTACTCAAAAGGGAAAAGGTGGCTCTGTGGTTGGTTAGCCTGGCTAGAGTTTCATCCCAAACCCTGGTACGAGACTGCTTTGTATCGATGGGCAGAGTGAGCTGAGGGTCCTCTTCACTGTGACATTTTAAAAATAAATGAGAGATTACAATTATTCAATCCTTTGGTTTTGTTGGTGTTTAAAGGCAGGTGTCTTTAATCTGATTGGAAAGTTGCCTGTACCAAAGAGTTCTCTTATCTCCTGAGAGATCCCTTGTCCAGATGACAGGGAACTCAATGCTCCATGAACCCCGTTAACAAAAATGAGTGAATTCGGAGGCAGAGACACAGGTACAGATTACTAGACTGCGTGCTGAATTCAATACAGCAGAGGAATTACAGAAATACAGAGGGGAGAGTCTATGTTATTAGTACTAAAAGTACTGCAACCGGGGCGTCCAGAGCGATGCAATTACAAGGAGACATGCAGTGTACACAACCAGGAATCCTTATCAGATTGTTTGGTCTATCTCTTCCATTTAAAAGTGATGTTTAAGCTATGTTTATAGACAAAAGAATTGATCAATGAACCTGCCATTTGGTCATGAGTAACATGGGAAAAATTAATCAGGTGATGAAAATATTGTGCTTCTCCACTTGGGGGGATAAACTGAAGAGATTTCAAGAAGACGTTGTCAAAACTCTGGGGACACATGTATCAGCAAAGACAAGTGTTACACCTCTGAAAATTTCCCGTAAGCAAACATCTCTAAAGATATTCAGAAATGAGATTTTTCCGAAGATAAAATAGCTGGAAAAAACCAAAACCAGAGATTTAGTATTATTTAAGCTTTTCAGCTGCTCCCTAAGAAAATAAACCTGAAGTTAAACAAAAACTTCACTATTTTCCTACCAAATAAATAACAGTAACATTATACCCTCTAAACAGGAATCAGCTGTATAAACAGTTTACCTGCCTCTGGCAGCATCCACTGTAGAGAGAATTTCTGGGCAACTATATTCAAAGCAGGAATAACCCAGGTTACAGTAACTGATGGAACCCAATGCATATTAAATATGAAGTGGCACACAGGAGGGAGAAATACATAAGAACTGAATCATCTTGACAGAACAACTTCAAATTTACACTTGAAAAGGACAACAATCACCACACTCTTCTGCCACTCGTCACTTTAAGGTTGTCTAATAGTTGCTATCACACACCCTTGAGCCAAAACAGGTTTTTAATCTGCTAATCTCAATACAGCCCTTTCTGAAACTTGGGTGTCTTTTTTTTTCCACGTTCATTCCCTTCACACAAAATCAACAGACAGACATTGAAAGTATTTTGCCTTCAGAAACATCCTCCTATTTTCCTGTCATGCAGCCCCCCGGATAGTTTGATTCATTTCAATGAGTATAATCCAAAGAGCTCATGGGCCTCACAAAGTCCAAGGAAGGGAAGAAGAATAAAAATAAGTTAAATAATTTTCCAAGTATTGTTGTCGGCAAACTTGAACTATAACAACTCCACGATCAAACACTTTGCAGTTGTGAATACAAAGTAATGGGAGCCTTTGAAACGTGTCAGCATGGCAGAAACGTATCTTTTCCCCTACTCTCATTCTTCCCACCAGCTCAGCATATATAAACTTCTAGGTTCATAGAATCATAGAATCATTAGGGATTGGAAGGGACCTCAAAAGATCATCTAGTCCAATCCCCCTGACACAGCAGGATCACCTAGACCAAGTTGCACAGGAACACATCCAGGGGGGTCTTAAACGTCTCCAGTGAAGAAGACTCCACAACCTCCCAGGGCATCCTGTTCCAGTGCTCTGCCACCGTCACTGTGAACAAGCTCCTTCTGATATTGATGTGGAACCTCCTATGTTCCCGCTTACACCTATTGCCCCTCATCCTATCACTAGACGACACTGAGCAGAGTCTGGCTCCATCCTCCTGACACCCACGCTTCAAATATTTATGGACATTAATGAGGTCACCCCTCTTTAGCTTCTCAGCCTCTCCTCACCTCATAAGGGAGGTGCTCCACTTCCTCCATCATCCTCGTTGCTCTATGCTGGACACCCACCAGCAGCTCCACATCCCTCTTGAACTGAGGGGCCCAGAACTGGACACAATACTCCAGATATGTTCTCACCAGTGCAGAGCAGAGGGGGAGAAGAACCTCTCTTGATCTGCTAACCACACCACAATGTTCTGCATGTTCATGTGGTTTCCACAATATAGACCAGAAGTAGGTATGTTGCTGTGGAACAGACGTGTGTAATAATGCTCCAGAGCCCAGAAATAGATTGTAGGCTGCATGCGTATTACAGACTTGTGTCAATAGAGCGAGATTCATCAGGTGCCAGAAGATAAACATAAATGCTGATGGGATTCAGAATCTGCCCATGCAGCATTATTTATAGCAGCAATACTGTCTGTGTTCTAGTTCAGCTCTTGAAAGAAAGATTTATAACAGAGCTTTACTCATGGGGCTGCATCTACAGTAGGAGCACACTAGCTGTAGGACACATGAAATTTGCAGCTGATACAAATCACCTACAAATCCGACATGAGGTCTAGGGATAGAAGTTGGATGTGGAGGGATTACATCCAGTGCTTTCTAAGAGAAAGGAATTGGAAGAACATAAAGGGCTTTGCCCTACCATGGCTCAAATTTTGTGTTGTCATCCGCATAAAAGCAACAAAGATGAATAATCTTTACTTTCAATAACGGATACTGGCATTTCATAGAATCATAGACTCATTATGAAGAAGAGACCTCGAACGATCATCTAGTCCAATCCCCCTGCCACAGCAGGATCACCTTCACACTCGTTCGTGAAGTTCCATGCAGTAAAAAAGTGCCTTGAAACAACAAACCTGAATCCTCTACAATTTCAGTTTTATCATGCCCATAGTCACTTTTCTTTCAGAGGACTTACAATAGCACTTCTTTGGACCAGATCCTCAGCTAGTGCAAACTAACCTGACCGTAGCTTCACAAAATCTTCCCATATTTGTACCAGCTGAGATCCAGCCTTTGCCCACAAGGATGTTGCTCCACAGTGATACTGCTTGTGGTCCGAGTAATTCCTAACATTACTGTCATTACCAGCGCTACTGGGCACCAAAGGGAGGGAGTAACCACCAGGAACATACCTTTTTTCAGATTTTTCTAGAATATGTCCATGTAGCTAATTTATGGTCAACAGAAAAAAATATAGGGGTACAGAAATAAAATATCCTATAGTTATCTTAACCTGATGCTTTGGGACAGGTTTAATTGCTCACTTTCCCCAGTTGCTTTCTTGCCTCCTTCCTTGCACCCTGAGCGCTGTTAGTCTGTTGTCAGCTTTGCAGTATCATGTGTGTGATCTCTCCATTGGTACCCTGTTCAGTGTCATTTAAGATGGCCAGTTTGCAAGGCCACCAAGGTCAAGGAACTATCAGGAGTAAGGTTTCTTAAGTGCAACGTGTGAGACACCATCTGACACTGTTTATAGATAGAAGTAGCCTCTTATTGACCACAGGATAGAAGTTAAAAGCGTTGCTTCAGGAGTTCAAATGTGTTAACCTCTGAAGTGATGTTTGAATTAGGGTTATAAAGGGCCTAAAGTTTTGATCAGAGGCTTGAAGAATTAAAAGGATTTGGAAAAATTTTAGAGCAGGATCAGAGAAAGTAGCTGCACTGAGAGTGCCAACTGCTATATTATTGTTGATTTCACTGAGCCCATCTATCAGGACTGTGCATTATCTGATCCAGTTCCAAAGACGTTTCCCGGCTGCAGCTGACAAAATACAGACTATACACTCCAAATGCAGTCGTTGGTCTTTAGCACAGGCAGTTACAAAACACGTTGGCTGCTCTAGCAGTCAATAATGGGAAGGGCAGTGTATGTTGGACTCACTCCCAAACAATTAAATACTTGCTAGTGTAAAGTAAAAAACAATGCAAGACCATGCCAAAACCTTGTTCACTGTTTGGCAACCCACAGCACTACAAACACTCACGGTTTAATAATCAAGCAAAATTAACAAAGCCAAGAAAGCAGAAATATTTTTCAGAGTTTTTTGACAAATACACTCAAGTGGTAACAAACACACCTTCCCTTCAAATATTTCCACATGCACGTGGAATTCCTGACTCTGTGTGTTCCTGGAAGTTGACTCACAGAGAAGGAGCTTATATACCTGCTATGAACTGCATACACAAACCATGAAGACATCACTCCACCTCCAGCAAAAGGAACAATGCTTTTTGCCCCGAAAGTGAGCACCTAGCAGCTTAAGTGTTTTGAAACTCTGGACCTGTGAACTGAAAATGAACAACTCAGCCCTGCTCCAGGAACATGGAAAGTGTCACGGCAGGGTGCAGCAAGGGCCAGTTATGCCCTAAGGAGCCAGGAGATGAGTGTGATGGCACAGACAGGGCACGAGGCAGCAACATGAGCAGGGCAGACCCAGGTGACAGCCTAGGGCCTGTCCAGAAGCTGGAATATCCCAAAAGTTCATGGAGAGCTGAGGCCACGGCAAGCCATTAGACTACATGTTGGGGTGCAGCAGCAAGGCCAATGCCCAGGCAGGGCAGAGCTATGACAAAACTGAAAGCAGCATCCTACTGCTTCACTGTGACAGCAAGTGATAGCCCCAGGTAGGCTGAACTGGAACTGAGTCCCAAAAGAGCCCCACTGGTGCTACATTTTCCTTAAGTATCTCACTGGTCTTCACTATTCAATTATTCTCTCTTCTATACCTTGTTTTCACCACAACAGAGCTAAATACGGCGGCAGTTTGAGCACTGCTATCAATACAGAAAAGAAACAGAAAGAGCATCAAAACTGCTGGGAAAGAAGGGTGGAAAAGTCTGTGCTATGTGCTGTTCTAATGGCTACGCTTAAAAACTATGAACTTCTCTTTACTATTCCATAGCGACACATAAAATGTGTTACCTCTCCGCACCAAAACAGTAAGTTTCAGGCAACAACATGATGAGGGAAAATGGTTTTAAGCTAGGAAAGGGTATATTGAGGCTGGACTTTAGGAAAAAACTCTTTAATCTGAGAGTGGGAGATTACTGGAACAGGCTTCTTAGAGAGGTGGTAGAGACCCCCATCCCTGGAGACATCTAAGGCCAGGCTTGAAGGAGCTCTGAGCAATCTGTTCCAGTTAGAGATGTCCCTGCTTGTTGTAGTAGGGTTGGACTAGATGACCTTTGAAGATCCCTTCCAACCTTATGCATTCTATGATGCCATGATGCTATGATTCTGTGTTATAGGACATAAGATCCATACTCACCCTCTGTCTCCAACAATTATCTGGGTTAATAATCAAACCATACTTCATAATCTCTCCACTGCATAGCTGGGGAAGTAATAAAGTATAGGCAGCTATTAACCTTGCATTTTGCACACACACTAACCTCTAAGATGGATTTCAAGAAATTTTTCTTTCGCAAGATGGTGCATGTATCCAGGACAATGAACATTGCAAGCAAATACATATTCCAGTGCCAACAAAACCAGATTGTTTCTCTACCTCTCCTATCCTCCATCACTCATTCTCACATTCTCTTTTTTCTCTTTATCTCCATTTTCCTTTCTTGCTTTCTTAACTGTGGGACACAAAACTAGCATGGAAGTAACTGGATATAGAAAGACATGTGTTAGCTTCCACATTTCTGGTAAAAACACGGTACTGTGTGATTTCTAGACATGCACAGAGAAAGATGAAACAGAATCACAGAATCACTCTAGTTGGAAAATACCCCTGGGATCATCGAGTCCAACCATCTACCCTACCTAACAAATTCACCTGTAAACCATATCCTTCAACACCTCATCCAAGCAATCTTCAAACACATCTAGAGATGGTGACTCAATCAGCTCTCTGGGAAGCCCATTCCAGTGACTGACCACCCCTTCTGTGAAAAAATTCTTCCTAATATCAAATCTAAACCTACCCTCTTTTAACTTGAACCCATTCCCTCTTGTTCCATCACTAATTGCTTGTGAGAAGAGACCAGCACCAACCTCTCCACAACGTCCTTTCAGGTTGTTGTAGAGGACAAAGCAAAGTTACCTAGCAAATGTCAGTCTTAAGAATCCAACCGATCATTTCAGAGTGATTCAGAATATAACTCCCTTTCTTCAGCCCTGCAGCCAACCGTGTGTCAAATACCTGAAGATCAGATCCCAGCTAGTCCAAATCCAAGACTGTGCAACTCTTCCACATACCTCTCAGCTATCACTAAAAGAACTGTCTCGGATAGGATGTGTAAACAAACAGAGAATTGCAGAATCACAGAAGACATTGGTTTGGAAGGGACCTCTAAAGGTCATAGAATCATAGAATCATTACGGACTGGAAGGGACCTTGAAAGATCATCTAGTCCAATCCCCCTGACACAGCAGGATCACCTACACCAAGTCAAATAGGAACACATCCAGGTGGGTCCTGTCTCTAGAGAAGGGGACTCCACAACCTCCCTGGGCAGCCTGTTCCAGTGCTATGTCACCCTCACTGGGAAGAAGTTCCTTCTCATACTGATGTGGAACCTAAATGCAGTCATACATCTCACTAAAACCTCAGTGGAGACACAATCTCTGTGTAATGAAAGAAAAATTTAAAAAAATGTAAAAAATCAAGAGGTCCTAGACCTGGAGATGACATCACAGGCACATCACCCCAAAACATTCCCTGACAAAAATGAAGAAGGAAGGTAGTGGCAGTGCTAAGTGGCATCTGCTTTACGAGTGTTGAAAGGTGGATTCATAAGCACAGTTGTACAGCTGCTTGGGTGAGGCAAGCCGGGAGCATGGGCTTCTCAAGAAACGTGGACAAGCTCACTAAAATATGAACCCAGTGTCAGTCAGGTATCTTCCTTTCTTCACCCTAAAGTTTTACTCTGAGGAAAAGGAAATGCTGTTAGAAAACGAATTGTGTTAGGACATATTAGCTTGTGGCAGAAGATAAGCAGCTTGACTCTGTGCTTCATAAGGAAACACAGCAGTTCACAACACAGCCTAACCCAGATTGGCTGTTGGCAAACAGTCGGACAGAAACCCTGGGAAAACCAGATCAGCACTACACACCCTGAAACAGAAAACCCAAACACATTTTTAGAGACTAATCCTGACCCCAAAAACGTTTGAGAACTCTCCTGTAATGCTCATAACTTTTTTCCTACGTCAGGGTCACTTCAGACAGAGGCACAGTCTGATCTGCAGTTTGCAGTTATTCCCAGGACTTGCGTTATGTCCCCGGCAAGAAAATTGATTCTTTGGCTGTGCTGCACCCCATCGGGATTCAAACAATAGTTAGAGGAGAAACGTCAAATCTTAAACACTACCTATTGTCAGAAACTGCGTAAAAAAATAGCCGAAAGGAAATTTAGTCTTGAAAAATCATAACAATGCAAGCTTGAGTGTACTTTCTTCAAGGGCGGACTAAAGCTGGTTGACTTACTGTAATATTTTAACCAGAAAGCACAAGAAAAGAAACATCACAACTGACTGAAAATCCAGCTGTGCTCTTAAAATAGAATTTCTAAAAGTCACATTTTTCATGTTTCTAAGTTCGGCACTGCCTAGTCTTTGAAGAAATGGATTGGGTCAACAGAGCTAGCTGGAGTACTCAGCATTCACACGGGAACTCTCTTCTGCTGTCAACTGATCCACAAGCATGGCTGTGAGGCTTACCATGTCCTGGCTGCTGGCTGTGTTTAATATAGAGCTGCTAGGGCTACCTTTGCACTTGAAGGAGAGACTTAGAGACAGAACTTTTAAAGATTTTTGTGGATGTTTTGCTTGGTTAAAAGACATCTTTGCCTTTACTGGAGAAATTTTCAAAGCTCAGGAAAGAATCCGTGAGCTAGATAAATTCCATTTTCTTAGTAATTAACCTCTCTATTCCTAAAAGCAGACTGTGCTGCCATTCAGCAAGACCTGGACAGGCTGGAGAGCTGGGCAGAGAGCAATTTCATTAAGTATAACAGGGGTAAGCGTAGAGTCTTGCATCTGGGCAAGAACAACCCCAGTTACCAGTATAGGTTGGGGGCTGACTTGTGGGAGAGCCATGTAGGAGAAAGGGACCTGGGGGTCCTGGTGGACAGCAGGATGACCATGAGCCAGCAGTGTGCTCTTGTGGCCAAGAGGGCCAACAGCATCCTGGGGTGGATCAGATGGGGGGTGGTTAGAAGATCAAGAGAGGTTCTTCTCCCCCTCTACTCTGCATTGGTGAGACAACATTTGGAGTATTGTGTCCAGTTGTGGGCCCCTCAGTTCCAGAGGGACATAGAGCTGCTGCCGGGAGTCCAGCGTAGGGCAATGAGAATGATGAAGGAAGTGGAGCACCTCCCTTAGGAGGAAAGGCTGAGGGAGCTGGGTCTTTTGAGCTTGGAGAATAGGAGACTGAGAGGGTGACCTCATTAATGTCTACAAATATTTGAGGGGTGGGTGTCAGGAGGATGGAGCTGGGCTATTCTCAATGTCATCTACTCATAGGCCAAGGGGCAATGGGTGTGAGCTGGAACATAGGAGGGTCCACATCAATATGAGAAGGAACTTCTTCCCAGTGAGGGTGACGGAGCACTGGAGTGGGCTGCCCAGGGAGGTTGTTGAGTCTCCTTCACTGAAGGTGTTTAAGACCCACCTGGGTATGTTCCTGTGTGACTTGGTGTAGGTGATCCTGCTGTGTCAGGGGGATTGGACTGGATGATCCTTCGAGGTCCCTTCGAATCCCTAATAATTCTATGATTCTATGATTCTATTATTCTAAAAGCCCCGTCTAACTCTTAATGAAATAAACAGCGTCACTCCATTGCGTTTGAGAGAGGCAGGATCCAGTTTCATCTGCTTATGGTTCTTCACATGAGTACCTCCTAACAGCAATCAGTACAGGAACATTTAGAAATCAAAGTAGAATGAAGTGCTTGAAATTATTACCTCCAGCACACTGACTAATCTGTGCCACATTTTTCACCACCAGTCCCTTAATGAAAACTCCAAAAACACAGGCGCTCTCTGCTATAGTACCAGTCTGTACTTACACCAGCTCCCGTGTTGGTTGATTTCCATGTAACACTCACCTCGTAACCGTATACATCAAAATCCTGCAGTGCCAAGCATTCCAAGGATTCTGAAACTAGTCCCTGCTATCACTAACTTTTCCACCTTCAAGGCCTTTACCCTACCTGCTTAACAGTTTTAACAGATCTGCAGTTTATTATCCAGACAGAGTCAGAGATAATAAGACTCAGACTTCCAACTGATCACTGGAAAAGTCTATAGTAAGATATTTCATTTATTTCAATTTATAAGCTTCAGAGACAAGGTTCTTCAGAGAGGGAAAATCATGCAGCTGAACAGAAATTAGCAAATGCCAGGGCATTTGAGGGAGCTGGGGATTTGGCCCTTGTTTTGTAATAATTGATTAAAACAAACTTCCACCTCCTGACAGCTACACTGCCGCATTGAGCAGCTATGTGCCAGGATGTGGAAAAATACTTGGAGTTAATGAAGCTAACTAAGCTTCATTAACTAAGCTCTGATCAATATTCTACAGTCTCCCCACAAACATATTAGTGTTTCAAAGAAGATAACACAGTGGCAGCAACAAGTGTCAAATCACAAGGGCACAGTCAGGTTTAGCACTGCTGCAATCCCACACTGCAAGCACTTAAAAGGCTGCTTCAAGCAACATAATAGTGATGGTCCAAAACATAGGCAACACTTCCCTAATTGTCTTCACACACAGCTACAAAGTTTTCAAGGATTTCTCTCATTCAAACGTCTCTACCTGCCCTCATTATAATGTTGTGAATCTGCTAATTAATCACAAGACCCCCACTTTGAACAGCCTCTCCCATTTGTAACTACAAACCCATGCTGCCCTTTCTACTGGTCCTTCACCAAGACGGCCACCCATGTGGTTATAGTGCCAAACCTGAGCCCACAGTGACCACAGTTCCATGTGGACACCATCCATTTGCCCAGCAATCATCCATGGTTTTCCCATTCATGATTTGTTCCAAATCTCAGAAGCCTATTCAGGGTGTCTGAGCAGTTAGTCTTTACCTTCTTAGTTTAAAATGTCTGGAAGAGAATGAAGATGGATTTAACATAAGACATAGCTCACTAACATGAGTGTGGAAAATACCTTTGGCACTGTCAAAACCACCTGTTCAAATGAATATATTTGTCAAAACCTTATCTTTCTTGATTGGCATGAAAAGGTAAGTACTTTATCATAGAATCATAGAATCATCAGGGATTGGAAGGGACCTCGAAAGATCATCTAGGTGATCAGCAGGATCAGCAGGATCACCTAGACCAAGTCACACAGGAAGACATCCAGGCGGGTCTTAAACATCTCCAGTGAAGGAGACTCCACAACACCCCAGTAGGCAGCCCGTTCCAGTGCTCTGTCACCCTCACTGGGAAGAAGTTCCTTCTCATATTGATGTGGAACCTCCTATGCTCCAGCTGACACCCATTGCCCCTTGGCCTATGACTAGATAACACTGAGAAGAGCCTGGCTCCATCCTCCTGACACCCACCCCTCACATATTTATAGACATTAATAAGGTCACCCCTCAGTCTCCTCTTCTCCAAATAAAAAGACCCAGCTCCCTCAGCCTCTTCTCATAAGGGAGGTGCTCCACTTCCTTATCCCAAAGGTTTTCTCTGTTTATCAGGGTTTTTTTACAGACGAATTTCCTATTCTGGTGTTTACAGACAGCTTCAAACTGTTTCTGTCTATAAGGTACCACGTAATATAGTAATCTGAAGACAGAAAGTATTCTGCTTCTCTGCTTTTGGAAATTGGAAAGGGTTAAATTTCTGGGCAACGGGAAGTGTCCAACAGAAGCCTTTTTTTACAGAGGCAATACAAGACAGGAATGATAATTAGAAGTTTTCCGTCAGAAGCCTGTATTGGATGAACAACAATGGATCTGCATCCACAGCACAGGAATACTGAATCATCAATTCAAATTTCTGAGCCCAAATTCTTCATTCTGATACTATAAGGCAGCTGGGGGAGAAGGGACATCTATTCCCATAATAAAAGGCCAAGAGGGATGGGATGAGGGAAGCTCAGCTTGTTCTAGCCCCTGCGAATCCCACCCCGTGCCCCCACCCCAACCCCAGCTTCTGTTTATATTTTATCCAAATAAGATGTTTACCTGCCTTTGGAAGACATTTGTTTCCCGGGCAGATCTGAGCACCTAACAGCCAAGGCATCTTCACTCTGCAGATGCACATGGGAGTTCCTCACTTGCACTGGGGAAAAATCTTGCTCTAACTGTGCACTTTTCTTCATTTACCAGTGAAGAGCAATTACATTAAAATATCAGCCCATATAATAGGTTCTACTTTTTGACAGCTGTGTGTTGAAATTTCCATCCTGTCCACCTGCATGACTTGTCTTACAGTATATCTGGTACAGAAGAGGAGGAAGAAAAGTTCTTCTTTGAGAGTCATGTTTGAAGAAAATTCATTACTTTAAAGGACATATGAGGGCTAATATTTAACCTGGTAGATCAGCAGATGGACAATCACCCAGCTGTTGTCCTGCCTAGTCAGGTGTATCACATTTCCACCACAGAAACTGTTTTTGAGAAACCAGTGAAATGTGCGTGATTGGCAGTAATCGGGTGAGCAGAGGCTTCGTGTGGTTTTCTTACCAATCTTGTACAGACATCTAGATCGACAGAGGATCTTCTCCCCCTCTACTCTGCTCAAGTGAGACCATATCTGGAGTATTGTGTCCAGTTCTGGGCCCCTCAGTTCAGCAAGGACATGGAGCAGCTGGAGGGAGTCCAGCATAGAGTAACGAGGATGATGAAGGAGGTGGAGCACCTCCCTTATGAGGAGAGGCTGAGAGATCTGGGTCTCTAAGAGGAGACTAAGGGGTGACCTCATTAATGTCCATAAATATGTGAAGGGTGGGTGTCTGGAGGATGGAGCCAGGCTCTTCTCAATGTCATCTAGTCATAGGCCGAGGCGCAATGGGTGTCAGCTGGAACATAGGAGGTTCCACATAAATGTGAGAAGAAACTTCTTCCCAGTGAGGGTGACAGAGCACTGGAACGGGCTGCCTATTGGGGTGTTGTGGAGTCTTCTCCACTGGAGGTGTTTAAAACCCACCTGGATGTGCTCCTGTGTGGCTTGGTCTAGGTGATCCTGCTGTGTCAGGGGGATTGGACTAGATGATCTTTCGAGGTCCCTTCCAATCCTTGATGATTCTATGATTCTATGATCTAGGTGGCGCAACTCATAATGACAGGAAACACAGCCAAAGGATCTGATCCAGTGTAGCAACTTGAACAGAAGGAGATCCTTCCGGACCTCCACTGGGATGGCAACACTGAATTGCTCTTGGAAACAGCAACTAATAAATTTCTCTAGACATAGGATCATAGGATCATAGGATGCTAGGAAGTCTCACACTGATGTCAGTGGGACCATGGACACAACCGAAGGAACAAAAAAGTCAGGGCTGCTCACCAAGAGGAAAGAACAGAGAGTATGCTGTGTGTCTAAGTTAGTGATTTTAGGTATGACATAGCTTTTGTTTGCCAGTCTGCTGTGCTTTTCCAGGTCAACAAAGATTCCCTAAACTGAGTAAATGGAAGCATTACTCACCTTTATGTAGTGGATAGGAATTGTGCAATGCGTTTGCTATTTTCTATTTCCCATTTAAAAATACAAACAATTTTGCTTCAACAAATGCTACTGTCCTTGTAGCAGAAGCATGCAAAAGATGGCAATGACAGGTCTATCAGATTGTACTAGAAACCTCAGATGATTTCTAGTCATGGATATATCCCTTGTTACCTTGAGTGGAGGGCATTATTATGGTAAAGTGGTTCAGTGCTACCACAGAAAATGTATATCCATGTGGAATAGAATTAGTATCTCCAGAGTATTTGGTACCATATATGCTGCAGAACACTTTGGGGACATGGGAATTGCTCTCTCTAACTATTTTGCAGAAAGTAGACCCTGAAAAAACTAACAAAAATGAACAGTGTGTAAACAAGACTAATAATATTTGCTAGAATCAGTTTGCCTTCACTATTGAAGGTAGACAGCCTATATGACTAATTAATACTTGTTCTGCTGGAAGAGGATGGAGTAAATATGCAGTTGTGTAAAGAATTTAGAAAGAAGTAGGATAAAAATGGAGGCTTAATTCTCTACCTGCCACTTGTTAAAACACCTGCCATTCAGTCAGTCCCTAAAGCTCAAAAAAAGAAAGTATCCTTCCAGAATATTTTCATGGACCCTGAGGCCAGGCAGTTGTCAATCTGGATGAGTCACAAGCATCCAGTACAGAGGAAATAACAGCAGGAAGCATGAAAATCATCTCAGACTTCTCTTGGCTTTGTTGACTTAATAGGGAGACCCCACCTACACATTTAATAGGGTCAGAGCCATAACCAGAGGCTATAGTGTGTGCAGACTCTTGATCACTCCATTATAGTAGGGATGCACATTTTTAGTTAAATTCACAAACAAAGCTGAACAGCTACTCAGAAGATTACAGGACCTCCCACTTCATGGAAACAGTGACTGTTTACATAATATGTAATGACAGTAAATCATAACAAATCCTAGGAGAAAACTCCAGTGAGAGATAAAATAACATGACCTTCTGATTTTTCTTCTTTTCTCAGTCTTACAGTTCATGTTCCTGTAAGGATTTCTGCATATTCTCAACTTCCAGCACATCAGGACATGAATAATCCCAAAGATTTCAATTAATCTAATTTAGAAGCAAAAAGAAAACGTGTGCATGGATAAGAGAACATCCTTTTTTCCCTTCACTTACCCAGGGCTTAACGTGGTAGGATTCATCCCCATAGCCTGAGCTCCCTGCCACTGTGATGTAAGTAATACAGTTCCACTTCACAGGGTTAAACAATTTGCATACTAAATACAGGACTGGTATAAAGAAGGACCACTTTTGATCCCCATTACTGTGCTGAGCCAGACCAGCTGAGGATCAGACCCTGCCTAAGATGCTGAGCAGTCTGCAGTATGCAGAGAAAATAAAGAAGCCTACTTTGTGGGGGGGAAAAATTCAGCTGGACAACTGGTTTCTGAAACTGTAGAATTCATTTACTGAAGAACGTTCTGCTTGAGAATTGCTTCTATCATTTGCTCTATTAGACTACAAAACAGCTTTCACAAGAGAAACAGACTCCTTTACCCCTGGGAACTCCTTCACTCTCTCTGTGCACGTACATGTGAGCAGGTCCATAATTACACAACCAGAGCTCAGATTTGCCATTTCAGTGCTTATTGCCTGATAGATCACTCCTGTGGAAAAAAAGCAAACCTAACTTATACAACACTAAGACAAGCAAGTCAAGGCAAAAGTAAAGAGAATATTAAAAAGAAAATCTGTTTCTTTCCCCATCTAACATGTACTTGTGCTTACATCAAGAAGCTAACAGATCAGGCCTGAAAGGCGCTATGCTAGGTGCTGAAAAACAAGACAGAGTTTGCTCCTGGAGCTTTTCATCAGAAGTGTGTCTGCGTCACATCACAACACATGACTTTTAAGCAAAAAAAATTGCTGTTAGCAGATGTGGGAGACTTGGTGCAAAAGATCTGCTTGCGTACGTGGCCAGGGTATCTGACACAGACAGGGAGGAGAGTCCTCCTGCAGAGTCTTCCCACGTGGTCACTGGTCAGCAGTAGCTACCAGTGGCTACTCTTTTATTAGTGATTGAATCATCCAAAAAAGAAACACAGTTGAAAAGGACTCTCATATGTGATGTAAGTTCACTACAGCACTTGCCCAGATCTCATTCATATGGCAGCTAAAAGGTCCAGTGGAAAAGAACAGGCTAAAAACCACACGTCCTTGTGCTCTGGAGTGTGGACTACAGCGACTAATAATAGATTAAGGTTTACATGTTTTTCTTGTGTTTCTGCCGGGGATGCTGTGTCATTAATTCAGTTTGTGCCTGGCTACTTGTGTTAAACATTCCCTTTGTGGCTTTCTCTAAAACTTAAATTCTGCATGTGACCACATGTAAATGTAAATGTGTATTTTTATGGTTCTCTAATCTCAGTGCTTTTAAATCTCAGTTGCCTGAAGGCATACGGGGAGCTGAAGCAGAAAAGCTTGGGCAGTTTGTGATCATTTAGAGCTAGTTTATTTGCTCGTTCTAAGCAGATTCAGTTCCTGTAGAGGTTCTTGCCTTCAGTGTAATAAAGATAAGATCTAGGAGCTTAATTAACCCTGCAGGGCCTGTGAACAAGGCTCATTAGAAAGCAGCCTAGTACCTTTATATCTAAATACCTTATTTACAGGAATTTACGCCGTATTTCTGAACAGCGCACACACATGCCGCGCACTCATGGCTTTAAGCACTACAAACCATTCCCTGGAACAAAACGGAAAAACGCACCAAATTTGAGACTCTTCTCGTGAGTAGCCTCTGCCTCCCAGTTGGTGCATTACTGGATGGAGCTCTACATATGCACCACGTGCATGGCAGCTTAAAAGCCAGATGAATTTCTTCTGCTTTTGTGACATCTTCAAGGGCAGCCTGGATTCAGAATTAGGTCTGGTCAGTACCTAACTTTGTTGCAACTGACTGCCTGACTAGTGAGTAGGATAAATGATGTCACTGGCACTGAAATGTTTCTTAAAATTAACCATTTGCTCAATGGTTTTCCTGGAGAAGGATGAGTTTAAATACAAAATGAAGCGCATTTTCTGCTGCAAAGTTTGTGGGCTATCCCATCACTGAGAGTTTCTAAGCAAGACAGACCTACATTGTCTCACAGATATTTTAAAATCAAGTGAAATCATTTTAAATTCAAGTCTAGACACAAACTGCAAAAGCAAATTAATCTTTATATTTTAAATTCTTCAGAAAAGGAATTAGCTTTGTTTGGGATTTATCTGGCATTTAGTATAACAGGAACCCATCTAGGACTGAAGCAACTGCACTGCAATGCTATACAAATTAATAATAATAATTTGCTATGCAAATAATAATTATTATGCAATGCTATACAAATTAAAAATAGTTTTATTTTTTTACAAAACTTTTAGCTCAATAATTTGTCTCAAAGGCCTGAAATTCGTATCTTATTAGCCCATTTAAAAGTGCACTGCTTAAAAAAGACAAAACCTGAGCTGTTTCGATAAGCAGGTCCAGGATTTATGTTGTGAATCAGTTTGGAAAGAGTATGAAAATTCTAAATTAAGTTACTCTTCAACCCACACTAATAAATCCCATGTTGACATGAATTCTTTTTCTAGCCCTTCATTTTCAAGGAGTCATGTGGTTTTTTTAATAATCAGTCTTGTTTCCTCTTCTTCCTATTTAACAAAGCATCAATAACTGCAAAAGAATCTTAGGCACACATGGCAACTCCAACAAGAACCAGGAAACATCTCTGTGAAATCAAGTTGAATGAGATATCAAAACATTACATCTGCAAGTCTTGGCTGCTGGACAGTACTTTGGAAAGTGCAGCCAGTTTTCCTAGTCCAGATTACTCAATATCAGGTTAATTGGTCTAACATTTCACAAAATATTTTCCCACATTTGTCCGACTGCAGTTTGAAGGGTGTAGCTGACAACATAAATGTGCCCTTAGGTGAAAATCCCTAAACATTTCCCTCTGCGATCTTTGTGTCTGGACATTACCAATGCATATGTCTGTAATCCAGAGATCTCTATGGACCTGCTAATTATTCCCTAGGCTTTTCCACTGGCAATAAAAATCTCATTTGTCGCAGCCTGTTTGCAGAACTGCTTCCATTTCACAGTGGTGGCATTAATTAGCAAAAACCTGTGGAAATGGTTGGAGTTTATAGGTTCAAAAACTCTACTAAGCATCGCTCCTAAATACTCCTATAATTTCAGCCATTACAAGCCCTCAAAGTCCAACTCGCTCAGTTGGAACAATTTTTCATGCTTGTAGCAATAAGTGGGAAATAATGGGGGTCTCAGATTCACATTACGAAAGTTGCTTCTGTGACCTCTTCATGCAGATGGATGGTGAATTTCTCAGATAATAAATCAAAGTTTCCTGATGGTACAGTGGCATCTCTTGCTGAGGCGTGTAGAGCTACTGGCTGCCCTCTATTCAAAGGCAGCAGGCCTCTGCCCTGCAGGACACTTTCTCTTCAAATCCTTCAGTCATGATCAGGAGATATTAGGGCCTCTACAAACTGCCCAGGCATTCTGGAGAGCAGCCAGCATCCTGCTGTGAAATGAACACTTTTCAACTTCATTGACATCTGTCACACACACAAAGAATAGAAAGCAATTAGGAAAAAAGCCACAGTATGACTTTCCCATCAGCAGGGCTAGCTGAGTCTTTGTTCTTACAAGATATTTGAAAGGTTCATCAGCATTACCTTGCTTAATGGTATCTTTGCTGATAGAATCTTACCTTTGGGCTTTAATCACCGTAGAATGTTTCTCTGTTTCTTTATAATTTTTTTGTATTCAGTTAACTTCCCTGCAGGAATTTCAACTAACAGAAGAATAGCTGTGATGCTTGTTTTTTCCATGAGGTTTTTATTAACTTTCTTCCGAATATGTCCTTGCAAGAAAGATTACACTGATTTTTATTATCAGAAATGTATTTATTAAGTGACAGTCCCAGAATAGTGATGTATTCATTTTCTTGGAGCTAAATCTTTTTCCCAAATGACTCTAAAATAAGCATGGGAAAGCAGTATTGTAAATACAAGAGTGAAATTCAAGCGAACCTACTTTTTTTCCCCAAAATGTACTGCCTATATTAAACACCATTTTGGAGATAGGGCGGTCAATTATTGTGCTTATATAAAATAAGGATAAAACTTCAGGTGATGCTGTCTTCCTATTTTATAATAATTTTTTAAGTGTCTTAAACACAGATAACAAAACTTCAATAGATATGTCACTCCACCTCCCCTGAGTATGAAGTACTTTTACTTTGTACTTTTAAGAAGTAATTGAAGTACAATTACTTCTTTACTTCCTTTTCAATGCAAGTATTCCCCTCAAGAAGCAATAGGATCCAGGAGGTAAGGGCACCTAAAAGGGAAACAAGACATTTCTGCCACAGCTCTAACACACCATGGGACCACACACGTACTTTTAGGACTCAGTTTCTTCACAAGCTGATGATGCACAATGTAAGTCCTTTTATAAGGCACTGAGATATCTAATGATAAAAAGAATTTTTAATTACTCAATCACTTTTACACTTTTCACAGAAGTCAGTCAACCGATTCATTCTGCGTGTTTTCTATTGACTTCACCAGAGTCGATGCAGCTTATGTAATGGTAACTGAAACATCTGGCCAGCTGGCTTCAGTCTTTTTACTAGTTCCATCCAAGTCAACTACAGTCAATGATAAGTTGAATGAAGCAAGTGGAACTGGGCCATATTTTATACAGAGACAACATTGAGCTTGATCCAGCAGAAGTATGGGCAATAATGTGCTTGCCCTAATAAAAACTGGGAGGAAAATCTCAACAAGCCTGCTCAGCTACAACAAAAAGCCCAGCTACTGCATAGGCACCTGGAGGAAGGGATTTAGTTGCTGATGGCTGGACTCAGAGGAGCAGTGACAGGCTGGGATCATCAGTCACTGAATGCTGACCACACTAAAATATTTGCAATTTAAGATTAGATGTACGTTTAGATGAGTAAAGGATAAGGTGAGCTCAGAAAGGGTTCTGGTGAGGCTTACAGCAGACCAGTAAGCCCAAAGCCAGCTGGTGCGCTGGTGTCCCAAAGCAGCATGAGAGCCAGAGTCATACAAATGAGTCACACCTGCTTAAAACTATTGCAAGAGAGAGCAATGAAGGGCAATCCAATAACGGAAAGCAGTCCAGATCCCTGCACTGGCTGATAGATTTTTACTAACCTATGATTTTGAACAACCTTTTTCCTTTTCCCAGTTAGAAGACTTTTCTGAAGGCTGAGGCTGACTGTGCAAACTCAGCAGCAATGTCAAATGTAGCAGTCTTCAAAGTTTAATGGAAAATATTATCAAATAATGTTAGGCAGAAAATGTTCTTTTCATAAAGAAAAGTGTTAAAAATTAGCACACTAAAACTATCGAGGTAGCATCTAAAAGACTAGGCTCATTCCAAACACTCTAAAACAAAAAAAACCCTGCAACATTCTAGAAATAGAGTTTCATTCAGTTGGGAGTTGAACACTTAAATACCTATAAAGGTCCAAAGTTGAAGTATTCAGGCCCTAGAATTACTTTTTCAAACTGCCTAATTAAAAGCAGAGGGATGTCACCCATTTCTCTGTATCAAACGTCCTCTGTGTAAACATATTTAACATTTTGAAACCAATTTTACATGTGAAAAAGGTCTCACAATCTATCCACTGTATTTTCTGAAGAAAACGTGAATACTTCCTACTCCTGTGCTGTAAAGGGGAAAACTCATTCACCCTCTGATGTTCTGGGCCACTCAGTTCAAAGAGGGATGTGGAGTTGCTGGAGGGAGTACAGCCTAGGGCAATGAGAATGATGAAGGAGTTGGAGCACCTCCCTTATGAGGAGAGGCTGAGGGAGCTGGGACTCTTGAGCTTGGAGAAGAGGAGACTGAGGGGTGACCTCATTAATGTTTATAAATATGTGAGGGGTGGGTGTCAGGAGGATGGAGCCAGGCTCTTCTCAGTGTCATCTAGTCATAGGACGAGGGGCAATGGTTGTAAGCTGGAACATAGGAGGTTCCGCATCAATATGAGAAGGAACTTCTTCCCAGTGAGGGTGACAGAGCAGTGGAACAGGCTGCCCAGTGGGGGTTGTGGAGTCTCCTTCACTGGAGACGTTTAAGACCCGCCAGGATGTGCTCCTGTGTGACTTGTTCTAGGTGATCCTGATGTGCCAGGGGGATTGTACTAGATGATCTTTAGAGGTCCCTTCCAATCCCTAATGATTCTATGATTCTATGATCCCATGATTCTATGATTCACCCTTTGCAGTTATTGCGGAAGGTAAGCTAATGACCCAAGATTTGCAAGGGGCCTGCCCGATGCTGCCACTTCCAGGTTTGCAAAGGCCACATGGAAGGTCTCCTTTGTCTCCCTAAGTTTCCCACTGTACCAATCAAAGGTTTCTAACACAGTATTTTTCTCTTTCAACTTTTTCAGTTCTTGTACCTGGGCAGGAGCTGGACATGACGAGCCAGGACACCGCTTTCCAGTGCTTGCTTCCTATGAGATGCATGAAGACAAATCACAGAGGCCCAAGGCAGCATTTTAGGAACTCTAATTTAGATAAAGCACAACGATGCAGCATATATAGAATTACAACAACCTTCAAGGTAGTGTGACAGACACACACTATACTGTTTTGCTTATAAACTATACTAACATTTCCACTTGACTTCCTAAGGAAATGAGGCTTATTCAGTCATGCTATCTGTCTGTTCATGTCTCCTCCTAGTAACTTCCAAATTCACTGGCACAGTTCAATGCAATTTGTAAGGGGACAAGCAAAAGACTTGGAGATAATTATGTTCCTACAGGTCTTGTCACCACACGGAAATTAGTGCCCGCAGCTGAGGAATATCTGCTGGAAAGTGTGGGATCAATGTTTAGTTGTCCAACCAGTACAGATCAGCTCATCTCTGTCCTTTGAATCAGTACATGCGTAGCTCCACAAGAGATCATAGAATCTGTGAGATGCAGCAAAAGTTGCCTTTTGTCCTCCTGGTCAGGGGTGGGTCTGGGAATCGTGAGCGTGCCTAGAAGGTGCATGGGAGACAGATGATACGGTTACACAGAAAACTGGTTTCTGCTGCTCCTGAAACAGCTTCTCGCATTTTTTCACAAAATAAACAGGGTAGTTTCTGATTTTAATCCTTTGGCTGAACTATTTCTGCTCTGTCTTTTCTTCCATGGGCCTTAAAAGGCTGAGAATCCAGCACACATTCAAGAATGCTTGATCATACTACTGGCTGCATTTTTCATTTGAAATCAAGAAATTTATTACCGGGCTCAGGATTCCCTCAGACTTTTCAGAGGCTCTTCTAGAGAGGGCATGTACAAGTCTCCCAGCCTTTAAGTAATTTATTAGCTATATGAGTCTCTGCTGACATGCAAGGTTTGCTCTTCTCATGCTGAAGTTAAATCTACTATAATTTTATTCTTTTGAAGCCCTTTGCTTGAGGGTGTCCTTTGGAACCAGTTCATCTTCCATGGTTACCCTCCTTTCCCCTCTGCTTTCACCTTCTCTTTTTATCCTCTGATCATATACACTAACACTGCCAAATTCAGAGGTGCTCACTGTTAACCTTGTGCTAAGTGGAAAGCAAAATGAGAAGACACTCCTTGAAGCCATACTGCTGACATGCATCACATGGAAAAGTTTTGTGAAAGTGGCTGACTCAGCACCCTGAGGAGCATTCTAAATCCTGCCACTGCCACTTGGAGGAAAAAAAATATTCCAGGTGCAAGAAAAACCACCCTGAAAAAAAAAGAGTTCTGAAAAACATCCGACATGGTTTCCAAGACACTAAACAAGTCAAATAGAGCAAGCAGTGCAGCAACTTGAGAACTGAGCCAAAGAAAGAGCAAGCTCTAATTCAAATGAACCTTGAAGTACATTACGTATGGATCCAGCAAAATCTGCCCTCTTTAAGTTAACAACTATTAAGTACTTAGACACGGGGAGGAAGGCCAGATTCATTACACATGAGATAAAACAGAATGCTGATGCCAACTTGGAGAGTCTTTTAAAAATCACATCAATTCAGTCAATAAATTAAAGACCACAACACTTTACACACTTGAGGTAGACAGCTTCCTCCCTCTCTTAACTTTTCTGACCTTTCTTTTGAGGAATTAAAATACACATAAAAGATTTCTGGACACAAGGTTTACGCTTGGATTCTTTACTAAAAATTAGTTACTTACTGGGGATGTAGTCATATTTTTAAAGGATTCACCAGCAGACCTTACTTTTAGTAACTGTTTAACCATTCCGTCAACAGTGCTGTAGTCTGAAGAATTAATGAACGGCTGATATTGTTAAAACAGTGCTTTTCAAGAAGGATCAAGCAACAATTAAGATGCAGTCAGGACACTGGAACACATCACACTATACCAACCTCCAAATCCAGTGTTATAAATATTTGGACACTGTTACTGAAGTCAATCTGCTATTTGCATGATTGTGAATTGTGAGAATTAGGCTTTTTGCTTTTTAATGAGTCACTCATTTAAGAAAATCACTCAAGGCAGAAAATTCTTACATTAACAGGTTGGCTAACCAGCAAAAACATATTATTTTATAGCACTACTGAGAAAATTCTTAGCACAACATCTCTTCAGCTACTCTAGCCATGAGAGATTATTGTGCCTCTCAGATAGAGATCAACGCTTTACAATACTGATCAATAAGGAAATAGCTGAGAGACTCCTTACTCAGAGGGACTGAAATGTTTACACTTTTTGAGTAGGACAAAGACCTGGGATACAGAACTAGGGCTGAAGTAAATATCCTATTTATTGTACAGAGAGGTCTTACAGATTTCCAGCAGGTTTCCTTGTATAAGAATTTCCAGGTCTTGAAAAACTGAGAGCTTGTGAGAATGTAAAGGAATATACTTTCAAACTCAACAGGATGTTAAAGCAGATTTGTTTTTGAATGGAAAAAAAGAAGAAAAACAGCAAGATGCCAGAAAATAGAATTTCCTTCAAAGAGTTGAAGCTATATATATCTCTTGTTCAGGAAAGCATCACTATTCAGAAAAGCTGTTTATGCACACAGTTATGTGCTGTCCATAACAAAGGATGGATTTCAGTATGCATTTACGTACTTTCAAAGCCTGGATTGACAGCCTTCCACAAAATAAATGTATTGGAATACATTAGGAGAATATTGCTGAACTGAGAAAATGCTACCGTAACAAAGCTCAAAAGGACTTCTGAGGAGAAATTTTTGTCTGGGCTCATTTGTTTCTGAAACAGCATTCCTGTCCCCACCCCTAGGAAAAAGAAAAAGTATAAATTAAATTCCTACTTTGACTGTCTTAGGTGTTAAAGGTATTTGCTTCCTTGTGACTTGTTAACTGACAAATATTTCCAAGTTAAACATTGATTTTTTTTTTTTTTCTTTGCTTCCTTTCATTCCTGTTCTGAGCAATCTCTTGGATTGTGGGATTACAAAAAGAGTAACTACATATATCACTCATTTCAGGGTTTCACGGACTTTGGAATCATTAGGTCTTTGTACAGTAAAGCTAGTGTACAGCCAGCTCAGACTACATCTCTGGAGAGTACTGTGCTCTTGAAGCCAAAGAAGTTATAGCTAGCAGAGGTGCAATCTGGCCCACTATCTGGCAGGAAATAGCTTTGCAGAGATAACCAAGTGGACTTCTGTGGCATGCAAAATACATATGGTCATATTAGATAGTCTTGAGTTTCCTCCTCATCTAAAATCCCATTAATTTAGTTCTGTTTCCTTGGTAAATTAAAGAGTAACTTTTGACAAGAGGCAGATATACTTGAATCTTCACTAAATTTCTGCTGTACCTCTTGAACTCAATGTTGTCTCAACTTTGAGTTAACTTCACTGTCATTTTACTGTTTATGAAAGTAATCTCAAAAACTTAATAAGAGCAGCATCTTATGAAAAACATTAAAAAAGTAAAATATCAGTGGAAGAGATAAAGCCCAGAACAAAAATCTGAATTTGGGGTCTACTTTGCTACTTGCTCCCAAGAGCCAAGTTACTCGCTTCATTTTTCTGCCTCACTTTTTTTCTTGAAAGTAAGAGAAAAGTTTCTAGCTTGCTTTTCTCTCAAGCACATTGCAAAAATTAGTTTATTTTTGTGTTTGTTTGGTTTACTCAAATTTAATAAGACCCTCATGCAGCAAAGTTCCTAAGCATATATTCTCCACAAACAATTGCACAGCCTTCTGCAAGAACAGGACAGCTTCAACCTGACCTTCCTAACTGTGAACTTTACCAGTACACTTAGGAGTTCTTGTTAAAATTGATTACCCCTTCTAAGCTTGGAATCAGAGAATCACAGAATTGTTGTAGTTGAAGAGACTCTTAAAATCATCAAATCCAACTATTAACCCAGCATTGCCAACTCACCACTAAACCATGCCCCTTGGCACCACATCTTCAAGTTGTTGAAATCCCTTCAGGGACAGTGACTCCACTACTGTTCTGGTCAGCCTGTCCCAATGTCTAACTACCCTTTCAGTGAAGAAATCCTTCCTAATACCCAATCTCAACCTCCACTGGTGCAAAATGAGGCCATTTTCTCTCATGTTGTCACTCGATACTTGGAAGACAGACCTCACTATGATTTCCTCTTAGGTACTTGTAGAGAGTAATAAGGTCTCCTAGGCCTCCTTCTTTCCAGGCTTCCTCATGCATGTCTCACAGGAACTGTGCTTTAAACCTTACCAGCTTTATTGCCCTTCTCTGGACATCTTCCAGCACCTCAATTTCCTTCTTATAGTGAAGGGCTCAAAACTAAACCCAGTATTTGAGGTGCAACCTCACCAGTGCTGAGTACACGTGCAGTGAGACCATCTCTAAGAGCAAACCTGCCCTCCAGCTTGGCTTCTGTAGACACAATGGAGTCTGCACTGATAAATGTGGGGAAGAGAAAATCTTGGAGAAAGATGTAAGAGAGAAGAATGGGGCTTTATGCTTCTTCTGCAAAGAAAACAGCAGTGATCTAGAAGGATGGAAGAAAAGATTTGAAACACTACTTCTTTGTCCTTCAGTTGTAGGCACGGGTCAGCTACTCTGGTTTCCAAGCAAAAAAAGTTAAAAGGAGACCTGCGGCCGTAAGAAGTATGCACACCTCAAGTGCTTAAATGGCACATTTAAGGCTCACAGAAACTGCAGGTTCTGACATCTGTCAGTCCGACTCTCATTAGCAAACGAGGCTCCAACATCAAGGAATTTTGTTATTAGGAGTGAAGTAGCCTGTCGGTTAGGCAGAGTACTGTCTCCCTTTATTTGGAACAGCTTCTGAGAACTGTAAAGTAATAGGGAGGTGCTCCACTTCCTTCATCACCCCTGTTGCTCTGCACTGGACTCCCTCCAGCAGATCTACATCCCTCTTGAATGGAGGGACCCAAAACTGGGCACAATACTCCAGATGTGGTGTCACCAGGGCAGAGTAGAGGGGGAGAAGAACCTCTCTTGATCTGCTAACCACCCCCATTCTGATGCACCCCAGGATGCCGTTGGCCCTCTTGGCCACAAGAGCACATTGCTGGCTCATGGCCATCCTGCTGTCCACCAGGAGCCCCAGATTGCTTCCTCCTACAATACTTTCCAAACTATACTGGTACCTGGGGTTGTTCTTGTCCACCTGCAAGGCTCTACACTTAACCTTGTTACACTTCATTACATTTCTCCCTGCCGAGCTCTCCAGCCTGTCCAGGTCCCACTGAATGGCAGCACAGTCTGCTGGGGTGTCGGCCACTCCTCCCAGCTTTGTGTCACCAGTAAACTTGCTGACAGTGCACTCTAATCCCTCATCCATTTAAGTAATGAATAGATTGAAAAGGACTGGTCCCTATACCAACCCCTGGGGCACAAGATACAGGCCTCCAACTACACTCTGTCCCGTTGACCACTACTCTATGGCTTCTATCCTGCAGCCAGTTCACAATCCACCTCATTACTCGATTGTCCAGACCACATTGCTTGAGTTTGGCTGTGAGGATGCTGTGGGATTCTGTGTCAAATGCTTTACTGAAGTCAAGATACACGACATCCGCTGCTTTGCCATAATCTATCCACCTGGTTATGCCCTCATAAAAGACTATCAGGTTGGTCAAGCATGACTTCTTCCGACCTTGGTAATACTGTGATACTGTGTGATACTGTGACTTCTCTTTGGTGAAGGGGACAATTCTGACAGGTATGAGAGACAATACACAGAAAAGAGATGTATAGCAAAAATATCAGAGTATAAAAAAAACAAGACACGTTTTGTGAATATGAGAAGGCAAGACAACATCTGCTATTTGGAAAATAATGCCAGAACTGCAGTGGCTCACACTATTCTGGCATTTGCAAACTCTTGAAGGGAGATGCTGGAAAACATCCAGTACAGAGTCAATGGCCACTGCATGACTGGCTCAGAAAAGGTTGTGGGACACTAGATAATGCTGCAGGGGATCAAATGACTGCTGAGAAAATGGATTGTTTTGTTGGACACAAATGTGCAAGATATTTTTAATCTAAATTAATTCATTATTTGTACTACCTCATCAATACAAGCAATGCCCAGAGAAAACAGACAACAAAAAGTAAAACTTCTTTTTACTGAGGAAATGCAAACTAGGCATTGAAGTAGATAAACTAGAGACATAAGAAACATCATGTAGCAGTATCAAGAGAAAGTATCTGCTGTGGTAAAAATCATGTTCCCGAGTCTTCTTGAGAGTGTACTGCAAGGTTGTGGGACAGAAACAAATGAAGACTTTCAGGAGCAAGCAACTTCTCTGACTGCACAAAACTCCCACTCCTGGGAATGAGTCCCTGGAACATATTTGAATATACGAGTAAGATTATTGTTTGAGAATAAGTAAAAGAGCCAAGAGACAGCTCAAGCATCCATTCAGATCAAGGGAAAAACCAGTTCTTCAGCTGCATGTTGGCACTTCCATTCTCCCCCAACAAAGAAACCCAAACCCTGAACCTTCATATGTATTCACTCAAGCAGTCGAAGTGATGAGATACAGAGATCTATGTATCCATCCAATATTGCTCTGAGAGGACAACAACAGAGAACAGATCCAAGGGCAAATCAGAGTGAAAAGCAGGAAAAGCTGAGGTGCCAGCCCTAAGTTGTGACTGAAAACTTAAATCTGAATCCCCTCAGATTTTTCTAAGGTAGGTACGAGCACAGCCTTTACACATGGGCTGATGTGGTGTCTAAGACTCACAGCTTGCTGTAGCAACATAGAACAGATACTGTGCATTAGTAAATAGATATTTACACCACATACACTGCTGTATTAGGTTATTGTTTTGTAGGAAATTATCTTTAATATAATTTGAGTAACTGGAATTTCACAGATCACACAATCTTATGTTAAGTAAAGCTGGGTCTGTCAGACACCTTGGCTTCGAGGAAATTCTGTATGGCAGAGGACTGGATGCTACTCTTGCCTTTTACGTGCTTCTTAGTGATGACAGTCCTCTGCCAAAACTCGCAAGGTAGTACCTCTACCAAGTTCACGGTGAAGGAGGCAAGGCTCTGCTCACTCTGATGTAATCCCAAACAAATGGGATGGATAAGTGATCAGATTAAGGAAGTGGGTCAGATCTGCTGCTGGCCCTGCTCCATTGACGTCAATGGAAGTAAGCTGACTTACACAGCTGAGTATCTGGCATGCAGGTTTCCATGTATTTAGACAAAATAAATGAAAATGCACATAAATGGCTCCCTTTTGGAAGATCCCAAGTCCAAACTCCTCATCCCTAAATACAGTAAATAAATTACAAGAAAGCAGTTACTGTAGGCATCACTTGCTACAAGTCAACAATGAACAGAATAAAGGTCAGGCCACCCTAAATCTTTAACTGCCCCTTACACTCCTGACTAAGAATGAAACTGATAATTCAGCACAAAATCACCCTAACTCTGACCCAAGACAAATATCTTAGCAGTAACCATTCCTGGAATGAATACATACTGTCCTTTGCCTCATGAAACATTAACTTTGATCCACATCAGGCAACTAAGGATGCAAAATAAAGTCTAGTTTCTGTTCAGAACTTTATTGCTGAAGAAAAGCCATGTTTGTGGCACATATACAAGAACACTAACACTTTCTGAAAAAAATTACATGCATAGATGAACTTCCACACTGACATCTTTATCCTCACTCCAATACAATTGCCTTCAGAAAATGGCTTTATAATCATGGTTCTTCTAAATACATTGACATAATTAAAACCAGACAATATGTGTGCATTGTAATACTTAATTAATTTTACCCTTGAAATTAATTCATCCTGAGTCAGAGGACAAGCACTTGCACTTTCAAAGGCAGAAGGGGAAGGGCTACCCCTCACCGTCTCAGGTCCCCCCATTTTTCCTGAGCAATCTGCCAAACATGTTAGAGTTACAAGTCCTTTCAGCTCTCTTCTCTCGCTTACTCAAAACATCCCAAATCTTTCTTAGTAGTAAAGTGACAAACAGTTTACCCTCCCGCCATTTAATCAGTCCAATTGGCAATGATAGCATGGCCAGCCACATGTTGAGCACAATGACGGTGGCCACATGGCCAAGTCCTGCAGGGACCCTCCTCCTCTGGGCTTTGGGCTCTCCCTCTTTATCTCACTGTCTGACATCTCTGGGCTTGTTCCGCTTCATTTCACTTGAGGCAGGTTGGAAATCAGCATCAGTACCATGCCGCATGCCTCGTCTTTGCACAGCTTGGCTTGGCACGGCAGCAGTGAGGTGCAAGATGCTGCCACCATCCTACACCATTATCGTCGCTGGTGCAGCATTCCAGCCTGCCCAGGGGTCAGGGCCGTGGGTGGTCAGAGGACATGGCACTGCCACCACGTCCCACACCCCTTCCACCCCTGCTGCCCCTGTGCCCAACAGCAGTGCAGGCAGACAGGTGGGCAGGGAAGGGAGAGCAGCCACTGCTCCCTGCACCTGGGCAGGCTGGGAAGCCCACTCCCTCCTCCTCTGCCACTGCCTATCTCACAGCTTCTTCCCCAAAATTCCTCTCTCTTCAGAAGCTGCCGCTGCACCCCTTGGTTGCACCTCCCTTGGGGGCTGCACCTCCATCAGGAGCATGGGGAGGGCAGAATTGCATATACTTTGCAGAGAAGCACCTTCCAGGGGTGCCCCTTTCAAATCATAACAGCTGCTTATGTTTGCCACAATAAAGTTAGGTGTGTTTTATATATACAAGCTCACCCAAGCATATTTGCAATTTAAACAGATTTTGGTCTGCATTTATACCATTGATACTTTTGTCTCACATTAAAATAACTATCTTCCACCTCTATGCTTCAGCCTCATTTCTGAGATCTTACTGATTCCAGTTTCTAGTGTATTAGGCCTCAATCTACACCTACTTTGTGCCATAGAGAGTGTGAGCGAGGATGCAAATCTAGGAAGACTGACTTGCTAGTGTAATCTTGCCTCTTCCACATGCAAATATGGAAGTCTTCTTTCCTACTGTGTCATTCTACGCTAGAAACCCTCCTCTCCAAATATCTACCCTGGGTAGATTTAGGCAGAATAAATCTTATGCTGAATTTATGCTGCTAGCACTCCTAAAATGCTACAGCTAAGCACAAATTTTGACGAGTAGCACAGTAGAGGAAAAGTTCATATACAACATGAGATATCCATTCCACCCTCTGAATTCCAATAAGCAATTTCCTTTTTCTAGCGGACCACAGATTCACCTCATACAGGCAATAACAGAAACCTTGCCCATTTTTCTTTTATTTCCTGATACAGCATAACATTTTTGAAGCAATTGTACAGATTTCAGACTTCCCTTTGATCGGTGTTTGCAACAATGAGTCCTGCTTTTGCCTAGGTATGATTCCCCCATCCCAACACATACAATGGAAGTGCCCTCACCCACAGAAAACCTTCTCTTTAAAGCTCTAATCTGTTCCACTACATTCTTGCAAGACAGAATTATCCAGCTTTAAAGCATGCCTCAATAGTGAGCCATAATAAGACTGATAGAAACAGCTTAAGTAATTGGATTGCTATAAGGTATTGAATGTCTGACAACAAAAGATATCAATCTCTATTCTACTACCAAATCTTTGTTCCAGCAATGAATTCATTTAGTAATGCACTTGGAGGCTTGCAGTCCCTGCAGGAGAAATAACAGACTGGGGACACAAAAGCAAGGCCATCTGATGAGCACAGAGAAAGCGACTGTGCCATTCCAAGAAGTTAATGACAGTGAACAAAAGCACAAGACTATGACTTGTTGACCATTACCATAATCACATTACTATAGTCTTCTTTCATTCCCAGCAGCAGAGGATCTATGCTTTCTTTCCATTTGGCACTGTGCATCATATTTGTATTTTGTCACCTGAAGCATATTGTATAACAGACCTCCTTCTAAAGATTGGCAGAAGCGTCACACTTCAGTTTTGCCGCTGTTTCTTTTACCATTTATTCTTTCGAGGTTGATTTACACATAATGTAAGGACATTGGAGTTTTTTTAAACTTTTAACAAAGACAATGGCTCCCAACACTTTCTGCAAATGAAAATATGTAAGAATGAAAACTCATGCTGATGACATATGATACTTTTGTGATTTATGTATACTATCCTAACTCAGACACAATAGAATAGTTCATGATATAATGTTTACACCAACACTACTTCTGGAGCTAAACATATCCCCCAGTTGCATATAAACTAAAAGAGGGGAGATTTAGACTAGATATAAAGAAGAAGGTTTTACAGTGAGGGTGATGAAACACTGTCCCTGATTGCCCAGACAGGTGGTAGTTGCCCCATCCCTGCCTGACATTCCAGGTCAGGCTGGACGGGGCTCTGATATGGCTGAAGATGTCTCTGTGCAATGCACAGTGTTAGATTACATCAGCTTTGATTGTCCCTTCCAACTCAAAACATTCTACAATATTAAACAGTGTTTTGTATCTTTAGAGGTTACATCAGATTTACTCCACAATGAGACAAATGTGACAAATATGTTGCTTGAGACAAATATTTTGCTTTTGACTTGATGGAAGTAGCACTGAGATACAGCAATTTAATATTTATTAGACACAGTAGTATGACAGGGGGCTAGGACGCCTACAATTCTGAGAGATGGATAGCATCATCAACATGCACAAATCCACAGGCCCTGATGAGATGTACCTGCTGAGTTGTGCCACTCTCCATCATTTTTGAAAGATCATGGAGAACTGCTGCACAGAGTCCAACAGAGGGCTAAGAGGACAATTAAGAGACTTGAACATCTCTCCTATAAAGCAAGGCTGAGAGGGCTGGGACTGTTGAGTCTGGAGAAGAGAAGGCTGAGAGGGGATCTTACTAGTGTCCATAAACATCTGAAGAGTGGGTGTCAAGAAGGGGTCAGTCTATTTTCAGTGGTGGTATGTGATAGACTGAAGGGAAATGAGTACAAGTTGGAGAGCAGGACATTCCATCTCAACACCAGGAGAAACTTCTTTACCTTGAGAGTGACAGAGACCTGGCACAGGCTGTTCAGACAGGTTGTGGAGTCTCCATCTCTGGAGACTTTCAAAAGTCTCATGTGTGGCCAGGTGATCCTGCTTTTGGTGAGGGTTTGGACTGGATGATCTCCAGAGGTCCCTTCCAATGTCTAACATTCTATGATTCTGTGATCTGTGACTGAGAAAACCCTCAGTTTTCTATTCCATAAGCCAGGGAACAAATTTGTAGCTGGGATACATCAGCCTAGCACAAACTGAATATATCTGGTTTCAATAATGTCATCCAAAATACAACCAAAATAAAACGTAGCTAGATCTCTTCTTCTTCAAAGTAGCTTCAATGGCACAATGAATCTATTCCTAACCACTTAGAATTACTCAAATGGTGCAGTGCCAAAAGTAGTGTAAGTTTATTTTTTAACACTACAAACAGCTTCAGTAGGGCAGTATCTACTTCCCAGTTTGGAAGACAGGGAGAAATGGGATTGTTTACAGTGGGAAAGACCAGAGCAGTGCCCATTTCTCCCAGAGAGCTCCAGAAACAAGAGCCTCAAGTGTTCAAGGGATAAATGAATTAAAACATGGGTGAATATCAAGATTATCAAGTTTCTCTTGTGTTTCATCAGTGCAAAACCAAAGAGGTTGTAGGAACATATCCGCAACCCATTACGGATTCACAATTTCCATACAAAAAGTCAGGTATCTTTGCTGATTAACATGAGGATCATAACTTAGCAGAACAATGACTTCTAACTGACCTGCCAGGGTATCAAGAGTGCCGTCACAGGAACAACCAAACTGACAAGTGCTAATTGAACAATCAAGCATCAAAAGAAGCTCCAGTCTATCAAAGCCTGACCTCACCCACTGCTGGTCCTGGAACATCTTAGCTAGTCATTACAGCCCACATCCTGCCTCTGCAGTGAACCACCTCTGCCACAGTGCAGCTGCCAAATGTTGGAGGGAGGTTTAGTGAAGCATGGTTCTCCAGACCTTAGCTGCCCAGTGTAATTTCTACTCTGCCAGAATACATCTCACTCAAACTGATTCTTTTCACACCCCTCAAAAATCCCTTTGAATCAGCAAACTTTTAAAAATGTCAACCAGAGCAGGAATTGCTATTGAACATGAAAAATCTCAGCAGAGCCTTGGGGAAGCCACTGGATGACCACAGGGCAATCTGATAAAAATCATCCACTGTTGACTGGAATCACTCTCTGTGGTAAAGTCTGACACACCACAGCACATTTCCTGTCATACACAAACCATATTCCATGAACACCAAAAACCAAAAATACCCACCTCTCCTGCAACATCCCTCCCATCCAGAATGGCAATGAACTACAGAGCGCTGGCAACAGAACCCAGAATCCAGATGTGCACATGGAGGCACCAAATGACAGCATGGCTGACTGGCTAGTTACACCTGGACAGGACAGAGGGGTCTCTGCTTACCCAGCCTTTCCTCTTTCAGCTGTGAATTCAGAAATCTCCCCACAAAATTTTGTTTTAATTGTGACAGATTCTAAATTCAGGATGACTTTTTCAAAGCAGAGCTGCTAGTTTGGAAACACTAAGCAGTACAGACACTTCCCTAAGTAATGATTAAAATCAGCAGTGCTGTAGGCTCTCTTGATGAAGATTTATTCTTTAAACAAAAGAATGATTTATTTCAACAATTATCTTCAGGAGGATTAAATTATACACTTTCAGGGCTCTTATTCACCACAAAATTAAGAACACTGGGTGCCAGTCATGGAAGCCCCATGATCCTTTGAGACTCAGCACTGATGCAGACTCTTCTCGACCCAGGAGAAAGAGCTCTTTCCCATGGCCGCAAAATGCCATCCCTGACCTTCTGCTTGGCTTCACCATATGCACAAATCCTTTGGCTTTCCCCTACTTGACCTCCTGCAAGTTGCAATGGACATATAAGGCACATGGCTCTACAGAACTACACTAGGCATGCTCTGGGCTTGTGTCGTGACAGAAGAGTTCATCTCTGAAAGGACTGACTGATTACAAGCCAGATGCCTCAAAGCAATAGGATTTCCTAAGAGAATCTGCTCTAAAAGACCAGATTTTTCAAGGAAGCAGTAGCTTTTGATGTCTGTACCAGGAACACTGAAAGCTTTTTTAACAACAACATTTAAGAAAGCTTTTCCTGAATCTTACAAGGGAGGGCCCTAACTTCAGCTAGCAGTCCAAGAGTGTTTTTATCATCATATAAGGCTACTTTTTGACTTTGGTAAATCATGTTGAAAGCTGAGAGAGAGGAAAGGTGTTGGTGAATTCTCGCTGATAAACAATGAGTTCACTTGAAAGAACCTCAAATCCAAACTTAAAATAAAAGGGGTTCTGGTGTCAAGCAAAGATTTGGAAAAACAACTTTCTCCCATTGCCGGAGCCCAGATCTCTGTTTCATATAGAAGAACACTCAATTCAGTCTTCTCTTCCCACTTTCTAATTTCTATTTCTCTTGATTTCAGCTTTTGCTCCCTTTATAGTTTTACAGCTTTGACCTAGTAAACAAAAGCCAGTTGTTCTGTGTGCTCGATTTGTTTCTGTTGTTTTCACCAGAGACCAAGATCAAGCCGTTCACACTGCTTAGTGCTCACTGTCAGCAGAAAGACACACTGAAATATGGCAAGTGCAAGCCTTCTTAAAACACTCCAGGGGTAAAGACACCTAAATCGTAGGAAACATTAAATTGTAACGTGATCATCCTGTAGAAGACCACAGGCCCTGAACCAACAGATTTCCAGTATCACCATGGTACTATAATTTACTAGAATTTACCTCCACCAGCAACATGAAAGATCACGCTTGGGCTGAACAGTCATGCTCGGTGCTGCAGTTCTGCTGTAGTTTAAATCTCTTTATTTTTGCTCAGCTGTAATTAGTAAGTAGTAGCAGCACAGCAGTATCTACCCTGCTCAGCCAAGTCACCACATTCTTAGTAATAGAATTCATTAGACTTTGGTAGTCTAAAACCTAAAAAATAAGAGCCTTGGATGAGATAAGTGTTGTAAAATTTTGTCTAGACAATTGTTTATAATGCATGGCCATTAAGCACAAATTTTATTACTATCCTGTTACAATAGTGTCGCTATGTAAGTTCCTTGTCTGAAATACTGAATGCACAGTAAGGAGAGAAATGAGCTGAAACAAAAGAGGACAGATTGCCTAAAAGCTCAAAGAAGTATCTGGATTAAATAGGCTGAAAGCACTAGAGTTATCATTGTTACATGAAAATTAGATGAGAGTTACGTAACAGATCAAACATACAGAAAGAACTGTGTCCACTTTAGCTTCTCTCATAACAAAAGACAAAGGTTCTGCCAATGAAGCAGAAAGACATTCTTCAAAAGTGATTTAAGAAAAGTCTCGATACAAATAATCTGTGGAACTCCCTGCCAGAAGAATAACTGGGAAACTATGAATGCTGTATTTTAAAATGAATTAGTCTTACTTATGACAAGATGCAACTAAATGGCTATAAAGCCCTGTGACTCTTATCTGAACTACTAACTAAAGGCTCATTTTGGAGTTCTTTTTTCCCTCTCTGTGAATAATTAATTGCCTTCTAATGTCTTTGGCCCTTGTACTAACCCATTCCAACAAACATCATCACACTTGGATGTCTTTTCTGGTAAGACAGTGTGCTTGCTTCTCTAGTGCTTTCCTTCTGCAACTGGTTTCTCCATAATATAGCAAAATTAATAGTGTTTTCCTTTTTTAAAAAACAGTCCCTTTCAAGCTCAGTGTTGTTAGAAATCTCTTGAAAGCAGGAGTTTCTTTGTAAAAGTGCTGCTTATGAAAACATTTTTCTGATGATAGCTTTTTGCTGACAAAATGCCAATGACTATTTTGAGTAAGAATACAATTTTTATACTAACATATATCAGTGTAATGCACTGTGAAGGAACCACACTGTATTAAAAGCAATAGCTATAACAAAGGTTATGTAAAAGCAGCTGTTTCTAGTGCTTAAGAATCTTCTTTACAGGCTATTGAACTTCTGGAAGTTTGGCGGCAATGGATTATTTATTTTTTTAAAAACCTTGGATGATAAATCAAACGGTTTTAATTGTGGAGTTCCTGCCAGGAAAATGTAAAGAAACAAGCAAGATTTGAAGCCTGGACTTCAGAAGAGCTAAATTTAGCCTCTTTAGAGATCTACTTGGTGGAATACCATCGGCCAGGGCTCTAGAGGGCAAGGGTGTTCCTGACAGCTGATCAATTTTCAAATGCTATTTCCTACAAGCTCAAAATTGGTGCATCCCTATGAGTAAGAAAGCAAGCAGAGAAAACAGGAGACCTGCATGGATGAGTAAGGATCTTCTGGAAAAACTCAAAAGGAAGGAAGAAACTTAAAGAATGTGGAAAATAAGACTGGCCGTGTGGGAGGAACATTGTCAGAGAATGCAGGGATACAAAAAGAAAAGAAAAAGCCCTTCTGGAATGAAATCTCAGCTACCAAAGACAGTAAGAAGGGTTTTTCCAAGTAGATCAATAGAAAAAGAGCTCTCCTACAAGGAAAGGTTAAGTGAACTGAGACGGCTTAGCCTGGAGAAGACTGAGAGGAAACCTTATGAATCTCAATAAATATCTGAAAGAGCAGATGTAAGGAGAATGGAGCCAAACAGTTTTCACCTGTGCCCAGTGGCAAGACTAGGAGCGACAGGCACAACCTAGAATGCAGAAGGCTTCATTCAATATGAGGAAAAGCTTGTTTAGTGTGTGGGTGACAAAGCCCTGGAACGGTGCCAGAGAGATTGTGGAGCCTCCTTCTCTGGAGATACTGAAATCTAACCAGGATGCAGTCCTGTGCAATGTGCTCTAGACAATCCTACTTTAGCAGAGGGGTTGGGCTAGATGATCTCTAGAAGTCCCTTCCAACTCCAATGATTCTGTGATTCTTTGTTCAAAGTCACGAAATATTTCATGATGTTTTAGAAAGTTGTGCTTTGGTGAAATATGTGTAAAATAAAAACTCTACAAGTCATTTTGGATCAGTTTCCAAGCTATGTTTATCAACACTGATTGAGTCATTGCAGTGAAAGATTAGGCTCGAGGTCCATCCCTGGGGCACACAGCCAGGTACTTCAGCAAAACAACCTCAGACAACTGATGTCTTCAATTTCATGTTGAAGTAGGTATTTCATTTCCTGCCTGGGTTGTTTTTGTGTAAGATCAGGGCTAAGTGCTTATTCCTAAGCAGGCTATCTTTCTAAGGTACTTTACTTCACTTTATGCCTCTATGCCATTTTTTTTGTCCCAACTACTTAAAACTCAGTTTTACAGACCAGGAATTGTCTCCTGATGAATGTAATTGATCTCTGATACCAATTATCAGTGCCAAGAATGATGATCACACATTCTGGAAGTCCTCTCACAGGAATCACCCTTTTGCTCTTTCATCCCTATATAAGACCTTCACCAAGCAACTTGCTGTCCTTAAACAAAATTCCAGTCCCAGTATGACTTTTCACATATCTGAAGCCAGCTGAACACAGTGGGACAGTATAAAAACTCCTGTAACTTGATGAAACATATTCCAGCAGCTTTTAAACACTCTGTATAAAATTACTCAGAAATTGTCCGGCCTGCTTTGGCGCTGGTCTTCTCCATGCCTTTCACCACGATCTCTCCAACTTTCCTCCCACTAATTAATTTCCGCCCCAGAAATGCTGCAAGTCCAGCATTTTCTCCTCTGGTAACCAGGATCACCTGGTTAGCCACTGGACACTCTCTGAACACTCTCTGAGCTTTGGATCTGCTGGCTGTGTGTCTGCGAAGAACAAAGGAGGTGACAAATGTAAATTTATTTTGTACTTAGAAGGCATTACCTTGGGAATAAATTTTGCAAAACTACTCTCCTAGTACCAAGTTTCCCTTAAGAAAGCCAGCTTGGGCCTGGGGATAATCCTCTTTCAACAAACTCATACGTGTCTTTGTAAATTGAAGTTACAAAAATAAAGACTTCATTTGAGTAGAAAGCCAGAAATCACCACATTGACATACTCTTTTTAGAAGTCCAGCTTTATTCTGCCGGTTCACGTCTGACAGCTTTGTATTTCGTCACTTGATGTGGATAGGTTGTAAAAACCTAAAACCAAGCCATGCACAAAGTCCTGCACAGCAACAAACCTTCCCAATCACTTGCCACCAATGACTGCAGTGCACTCAGCACTCTTGCTGAGGGAAACATCATGCTTAGTTTAGCAGAGTGAACTGTCAAATCTTATTTCCCTTCTTAATGGGTTAGCAAAGGGGCTGACAATTTTTTTTTACAGACATCTGACTTGTGAATTGATGGTGTTTACTCTTGACTATTATTTTTAAGAAAGCCTACTCTGGACACAGTACAAACATCCCCTTTTGCTGCAGGCTGCCCCTTTTTGTGAAGATCTGATACTTGGAGCCTGTTGACTGGTCCACTGCCCACAGAAAGCTGAGCTTCCGCAGATACAGCGTTCAAACTTTCACTAGCTTGCAGTGAGGCTAAACGTAGCCACACTAAAAAATTCAAAGAACTGGCAAACAATTCCAGAGCCCCAGAGAAATAAAATTTGAAATGGAGGAAATCTTTGGCACAAAAAAGGATCTATTGGTATAGTGGGAAAGCACTGTTTCCTAACTGTCCCACAGCTATCCTAGCAACAGTCTTCAGAAGAGTAGCATTTCTACAGTAGCATGCCCTTCACACACTGAGCAGGCATCTTTTCTGCACACAGCCAAGGGGAAGATGAGGAGGCACAACGTATATCCCATGTAACCTGTACACGATGGGTACAGTGGGGCCTGCCCTTCCCGATGGCAAGTTGCTCTGGAAAGCAGAGAGAAAAGGGGCTGTTCTATGTTAAAATAAAATAAAAACTCTAAAACATGACCTTAAGCACAAAAAAGGTGAGGTAAGTGCCACATCTGCCACCTCTTCAGCTGGAAAGGCACACAGGACAAAAGAGACAGGGAGACATCTGAAGGACCCACAGAAGGGAACACAGCTCTTCCAGAAATCCCAGTCTTCCCATGGCTGTTGGACAGAGGACCTTTCTCTTTTTTGCAAGGTCGTTCCTCTTGTACTGAGAATTCTGTGAATCAAAACCATAAAGAGTTTGGGAATTAAATACCCATCACTTTATGAAGATGCATTCAAGAAAGTTCTGAACCAGTCTTAAAGCTAAGGAGCAAGTCACTGCGACAATGGCCAAATCCCTATCAATTCCCTTTTTACAAGCACTGATCATTGAAGCAACATATTTACTGAAACAAAATTAATTTAAAAATATTTAGCAATAACTTTCTATTTTCTACTAAAAACAGTTCTGAAAGAGATTTTACTCTCAAAAATTATGAAACAAATGCATTCCAATTTAGTAAGCTGTTATGTTCTGAGCATTAGACTACCTAAATATTGAAAATTTAGTTATGGAGGATGACTTGATGATGTGCGTTAACAGCATTATGGTCAAGCAGTGAATCTAACAGGTTTTGCCACTTAGATAGATACAGGCTCAGGGAAGTGAGTGAGAGAAGGAACGTAAGCAACAAGATAGAGTGATGAAAGGCAAAAGCTGAGATCAGTCAGATCTGGTCCTCAGTATGTTCCTTATACATTACTTTAAAAGTGCAATGGACATGCAAAAACAGTCTGGAAAAATTCCTCTGAGGAGAAAAATGCATAGTCTTATATGTCCCTCTCAGGTATCTTCTTTAGCAATCTTGCATTTGGTTTCAGTGTAACATGAACAGACCTATCTACTTACAAAAGCTCCCCTCTTCCCACCAGTCTTGTTTGTTATTTTATGTGTTTCTGCATCATTTGCAGAGTTTGCTTTGATCTACATTCCTCCTGGATGTGTGGTTTCCTTTTCAGCTACCAAAAGGAAAACTGTTTGGTTTGAGAATTTGCTTATTTTGAAGCTCTGCTGGCCCAAAACACCTATTTTTAATCCAAATGAGTACAGCTCAGTGCTTTCAGCATTTCAGCACTGGGTGTCTTCCTTTCAGGAAAAACCAATCTGAAACAATAAATGACCTCGTCATACTATTAATAAAATTGCCAAACTGTAATCCTAGCTGGCATAAATGAGAGAATTCTGTTTGCTATGGCTGAGTTTGAATATTTATAACTATGCATAATTTGATTCTTGGGTTGACTTAAACACAGCAACATCCTGAAACAGTCAACATCGTGCTCCACATTTGGCACCCAACAACATATACTACACTGCTCTACACCATTACCCTGTGTGAACTGGTCTAGGGGATCCTGCTGTGGCAGGGGGATTGGACTAGATGATCTTTCGAGGTCCCTTCCAATCCCTAATGATTGTATGGTAACCCAAACCCGTAATTATGCATTCTATCAGTATTTCTCTAATACACACTCCATCTACCTTCCACTGATGGCAGAATTCCTGCTGCCTCCAAAGGTTGTCTGGGCTTTGGGACATTTGTAATATTTGTAATATTTGTAAATCCTTCTGCATACAAAAGTGATGTTGAACACAAAGTCAGAGCCATTTTAATCCTTCCTCCTTCTCTAATAAGATCACAATGCCATCACACTAGGAATAGTCCACAGACAAAACACAGTTCATAAATAACAGGTAAACAATCTTCAAATGAGAAAAGAAAGCAGGACACATCCTTGGAATGACTCTTTGACTGGGAAACAGGATATATTCTTCAAGGACCTTACAGGAATAGTCCCTGAGGACAATTCAAGATTAGATCTTCTCTTCTATGGGGTTAGGCCACAGGAGTTAACTTGGGAAACAGCTCAGATAAACAAAGTGTTAGCAAGAGGAAGGACATTTAGATTTTGCTCCTGCATCTTTACTAGACACAGGCTTTTATGTCCAACTCCACATAAAGAACTCAGTTTCAAATGGTAACAGAGCATTCATTGACATCACCAGTACTGGAAAGGAGCAACCCTCTCTAATTCTGGAGACCAAAAAAACTACTGTGAAAATATTCTTAATGAGGTAACTTAGAATTAGAATATCACAGAAATCACAGAAATCACAGAATATTAGGGATTAGAAGGGACCTTGAAAGATCATCTAGTCTAATCCCCCACGATAGTCCAATCTATCATATCATGTCCAGTTCTGGGCCCCTCAGCTCAAGAAGGACACAGAACCACTGGACAGAGTCCAGCACAGAGCCACAAAGATGAGGAAGGGAGTGGAATATCCTGATCAACTGACTGAAGGTGAGGGCAGATGTGTCTGGTATTCCTCGCAACTCCTTGTAAGAACAAGAGCAGAAGCTTGGATGTTTAAGCTCTTTTCTAGCCACCTGTTGTACTACATGCAGGTAAAGGAAAACATTCCCTCTATGAGAACTTTTATGTTAAGAAAAAAATTATGAGGGAATTGTGTATTGAGGTGCAGATGTACACACAGGCACCAACACACATAGAGCTGCACAAGCAGCGGAGGAAACAGAGTTCCTTCTTTCCAACAACAAAAAACAAAAACATTCCTCGTAAAAACACAGTGATGCCCACTTTATCAGTCTGAAAATTAAGAAAACAGTTATCCAGGATGAGAAACTGAAATGTCTAAGAGCTGCTCCCATTTTTCATAGAGATATATATGAGGGGTAGAAAAAGCAAATGCATGGAGCAATGCAAATGCTCATATTTGTAAGCCTGTATGAACTATGAAGAAACTCTGCTGGAAGAGGAGGCACACATGAAGAGGATCCGAACCTCTAATCTGCTTTGTATCCAATCTAAAAATAAGAAAATGGATGCTGATTCCTTTTAAGTGCGTGTTGACGAGGTCACTGCAGACTAATGAAAACAGTGCTTTTCTGTATGCTCTCTTTAGAAACCCATTTTTCTAGATCTTTAAAACATAAGACATTAACAATAAAGATGTATTACGACTCAGTAATGGTACTCTGTGTGGTTCATTCTGTGATGCCAGATTCCCAGAAAGTGAGGAGATTAAAATACCACAAAAGAGAATTAGGCATCCAAATAGTAATTTGGTGGGTGTTTCATAAGTGATCCAGGAAAACACCTGGGTTTTTTTGTCTAGATAATTACCTAGAAACAAATCTAAATCTCTAATAAGTAAACTAAAAGCAGAAAACACTGCCTGTTCTAGATGGCAATGCATTACAAAAGCAGCACATGAGGGTTATCTCAAAGCAGACCCCTAAGAAGAGCAGGGTTTCTCCTGCTGCCTGTGACACAGCACCTCAGCTGTGCTGTCTGCCATATTCTGTATCGTGAGTACCCCAGCGAGATTCGTTAAGACTTGAAACTGATCCACTTCAGTGATTAGGCTGATCCAAGGACACAGACAGAAGAGCGGGATTTAATGGGCAGGCAGGCAGGAAAAGTCTTTTAACACTTTAGAAAACATTGACTTGGTGGAAGGAATTGGCTAGCTCAAGGGATTAGTAATGAGATACTGAGCCCCTTACCTCTAGGTCACCACACTGAATCTGGGCCAGGTCAGTAGAAATCAAAAGCTGTTGCTGTTCAGAGGCCTTCAGAAAGTCAGTTGGTGGTCCTACCCCAGCTACTACTGGCTACTACTGGCAAAATAGCGGTACCATCATTACCGACAACAGTTGGCAACACTTACAAAAAGAAACCCCAAACTCCCTGATCTACAGATTTTCAGTGTGACTTGGAGCACAAGATTAAGGCCACTATTCAAGAAAACACTGTTTTCTCCCTGCTATGGTCTTCATCTGTGGCCTAAATATCTCTGAAGGGCGTAGTAATTAGAATCATAGAATCATAGAATCACTACAGATTGGAAGGGACCTCGAAAGATCATCTAGTCCAATCCGCCTGCAACAGCAGGATCACCTAATTACTGATGTTCAGATACACACCTTTAAAATGGGGTAACTAGCTCACAGAGTTGCTACAGATTGATCCACAGAAACGGGGTGATCAGATAGAGAAGCAAGAAACAAGATGAATGAGCAATCCCTTTCTACCTAAAATCAGCTCCCCTAACAAAGCAAGGTATCTGCCAACTATGCACGAGGCTGCCACTCACACAGTTCTGTGCTTAATGTGCTTAAAAAGAACAAATTTTCCTTATGGCAAAAAGTACCCCCAAAGCCCCCACATTTCCACAGTTGCTCAGGAACAAAGAATCCAGCTGCTCCCAGCTATTATCCCACCTAGAATGAAATTCTAATGTCTGTGTTATGCAGGAGGTCAAACAGCTTATCATAATAGTCCCTTCTGGCCTTGTAAACTATGAAATTGGAGAGTGAATCATAAGATATGGGTCACTATTGAAGGCAGAATGGTAGGCGGCATATCTCAGTGATAGGGCGTGATACAGCAGAGTAAATCCAATGTTCTTAGGCTGTGTGAAGCTGGGAAACTGACATTTTGCCTGTTTTGTTGCCCCTTTGGGACACCAAGCAAGGTGCAGGTTATTATAATAATAAGCTCAGTCCATTCTCAATGCAGCCTAAGAATATTGCCTCTTACGGGTGTGAGTACATGAAGGATTAAGAAACAGTAGTTATTTTCAAACTGGATTAAGTCTTTCAAAAGCTAATAGGTTTCCAATGAGCTGTGGTGGTGCTGCTGCAGCTGCTCTAATTTGAGAATAAAAGAATGTAGGCTTTGTGCCTAGGGACCTGTTATTGATCTGAGCAATGAGGACGGGAAGGGAGGGGGTAGAGGAGGGTTATCCTCCTTTCAGCTGGAGAAGGGGTGTTCTTTTCAGAGTCACATTATCTGCTAGTAACGACAAAGCCTAACCCCATGACATGCTGCTCTATACAGGATTGCACTTGTTGAGAACTAAAACCATTAGCGCAAAAAAAACTCCTCTGGCACTCCGTTGCGCAGTGAACTTCATTGAGAGCCCACGAGACTCAACAGATGGGTCTCGGGACACCCTCATTAGGAAATGTGCCCATCCCTTTGCATCTGGTCTCCACTCTGCTCTGTGCCATGCACTCATTAGCATTGCAGGCTCACACATTCCTGAGCACGTGCTTCCAATAAATATTGGAAAGAAAGGAGGGGAGGGAAGCCACTACTCGGAGTGGCAAGACGAGGGGGTCACTCACTAGGCTGGGAAATCCTACACATACATACACACATGCACACTCTCCCGCAGCCCCAGAGGAGGGAGGACAATAAAAGGCAGCCAACCACGAACGTCCATTTAAAGAGATAGGTGTGGAATTGCTTCTATTCCAGTTGTGGTAGATCCTCATTCATTCCCCTCTGCCACAGTAAATAAAAATCATCATTATGTATATAAAAAACCCATCAATGCAGGACAACACACAGATTGTAGATCTGTGAGAGTCTGTGTCCCTTTTCAGACATACAGTGGATGCATAATGCCATTATCTTCAAATTAATCGTTGTTAACGGTCCAATTCCACAGCTAGGCTCTTTTTCTTTCAGGACTTCACCAAGCATGTCTTGGACTCATCTGTCACTCAGGACTGAGACCAGGAAATTATCTCCTGTGTGTTTGAAAACGTTGCGAGACAGAACAGCTGACAGGGAGACAGGAATGTACACCTTTCCATGCACTGTGTAAAGAGCAAAGAAAAACCTTTACTCGGTGAGACAGCGTGACAAGGTACTGTACCTTGCTCATAGTCCTAAGAATAAGGCCTTTTATTTGCCATCTCTTCATGATGCCCCTAGCCTGTTCTTATTCCATATCATCTCACTCACTCTTGGTCCCACTGTCCTGCTTGTAGTCACAGACACTTTGATCACAGCTAGTTCCAGAGCACAGACTGGGAGAGGCTCAAGCAATTAACTGCTGGGTTTGATAGGGACTTTGTCTGAAACACATCAAAACTCACAAATCAGAGCAGACTCAAACTGCAAATGCTTCTTGCTCTAACATACAGACCTGTCACATCTGTCACTGTATGACCAAAAGCCCTCAATGTAGCACTGACATGTCACTGGCACAGCTGTATTTGGTAGAGTTGGCAAGCTCTGGGGTTTTTTAAATTCTTGTGTAAAGGATGGAAACAGAGAAAGCCATTTTTAGCTCCTTTGCTTAGGACCTTGTCTTTATCTGTCTCTCCAAGGATGCTAACTGTCCTATGGGGCCTGTGCTTTATCTGGGAGTATTTAGTTGATACAGCAAGATTCCTTCTGCTAGGGAGCAGGCAGCACCAAGGGACAAGGTGAACATGGGCTGCTGTGCCTTTGTATATACCACTAACTCCCAGGAGAAACATTTCATGGAATCATAGAATCATAGATTCTGCATCTCAGCAGGGTCATTCACACCCACCCAGCTTTGAGGCTCAACTCCTTGGCCATTCCAGCCAGTTACTAAGCACATCCCTAACAAAGTTCTTTTGTTCCTATACCCTTTCATATTTGCAACTGAATGTGCATATTAGTAATCCTAACTCATCTAAATTTTTCTTCATACCAAATAAAGCAGCTCCCTTTATATCCCCCATGCAAGACTAGGTAAACTCAAGGTCTGAAATATCATATCAGGCAAGGGCAAGAATTCATATACTGTATACCCAAATTTAAAGTTTTTAATCACAGATCTCTGCTTTTTATTAATTTCCTCAGCTAAATGACACCTCTACCTGCTTCAGTCTTGCACCGTTAGGACAGTTAGTGATTGAAAACATCTAGAACACATGGTATCATATGCATTTAACAATGAAGAGCAACAATCTACATGAAAAGAACGTTTCACAAATTTTGATGCTTTCACAAATAGAAAATGAAAGTTGATTGCAGCACTTAATAAAGAAACACCATTGTGGTAATCTGTGAGGAAAACCCTCCTAGAAACTTGGAGCTCTCCTAAAAGCATCCATTGTTTATTGGATGACCAGCTCAGCCTAGGTTTCACTGCAGTCTTTCCTACAACTCACAAGAATAGCTGAGATTACTGCTTATCAAATGAAAGTGTCATCTTGTCTGTGACAGACGTGCCAGCACTGCTCAGTGTCATAGTCTTTGCACCTACTGGAAGCTACTCAAGCTTGATAAGCCATATCCCCAACTCAGACCTAAAACCGTACTCTTAGCTCTCTCTTGTTTTCAGGCAGCAGGGATTTGAGATCAAATCGCTAGTGTATAGGAATTCCACCACTGGGAAGGATAATGGAAGGACAAAGGGTTCTCAGGTTAATGTTGGGCCATCTGATCCTTGAAGGGTTAACGGATAACAACAAGAAAGCAGGTTTTATACACACATAAATAAAGGAAACTGAAGGAGAAACAGTACTATTCTCTGGAATAAAGTCTTCATTTTAAGCTGTGACAAAAAGCAACCATGTTATGGATTCAGTTAATTACTGCCGGATAAAACTGAAAAGCTCTGAAATAGATGTATTTTGTGACTTTACAACTTTTATCTCTTTACTGGTTCTCACTACAGCCATTTCTGAGTTCTCCACAGTCTTTATTTTGTTATTATTCTCAGAGTAGCCTCTGAATTAGAATTAGTGCTTCATCGTAATTCCAGGGAGACAAGTTACAAAAAACTGAGGTGGGAATTTCTAAGTCACAAAATGCACAGGCATAAAACACCCAACGGGGCCCTGACATTTGAATTCACTTAAGCAATGCGCTCCAGGGAAAAAGGAAAGTTAAGCGTTTGTAGCAGCAAACTTGATGTGGACCCTTGGTCACTGGAGCATCTTCTCCAAAATGTTTTGTCCCCTTTGCACAGGTTGCCTGCAGCTGCAGCTTTAAGAAATCATCTGGCTCTGGAGAACCGAAGAGTTTATGGAAGTAGGTGTGCTGAGTGTTTGGTAAACTCTACTGTTTCTCCTAACCTCTGCCACTTGCTCAACATCTCATCAGAGGTAGTTTTCTCTCCTGATCCATTTATGAAATAGCCTAACATAGGGTGTGGCCTCCCCACAAAATGCTTTCTAATTAGTTTCCAAACATTAAATGATTATGGAAGTGCAATTCCCATTCCACCCAGGTGATGAAAAGCTTTACAGGAGTTCAGTCTCACTTTGTAATTAGAGAAATTAGCTTTCTAAGTTTAGATCACTCAACTGTGCAAATGGCTTCATCTGCTGGAATGTGTTGCTCTGAAATGTGTGTCAGCCAAGCAGCATGGCACAGGCCCTATCTCTGCCTCCGCGACACTTGCCCAAGTGGGGAGGTCAGTTCCAGTACAGCAAGAGGAAAATAAAGTGTTATGGGTGTATTATAGGAAAGGCTTTATCTAAAAGCTCACTCATCCTTGATTGACTGTAGAGATACACTCTTCTCCTTACAATACAGAAGCTTAACTCCTAGATAAAGGATTATCCAAGTGGATGACATTTTCAGTTGGTTCAGAATTGTGTCTAAATCTGCAGCAGATGAATTTTAGAGGGTGGCTAATTTTGAGAGGCAAAATTACTTTTATAACAATCTAGAGAAACAAAAGGTTCCTCTAGCATTTTCATGTGTTGTGAAATGAGATCATCAAACTTTATGATTTCTTTACAACTGCAGTTTCCACATTTCAACAGATTATTTTCTGGTAGTCCTTTCTATCTGTTTATGCTGGATCTGCCCCCCACAGTTACATAACCATCTTTCTGAAGAGTAAACAAAAGTTTAGTAACTGATTTGAAAATGAGATGGATCAGGTCCCCAAAGAAGAATTTTTCCAGAAGGGCCATTCGAAGTTTACCTTCAGGTATCACAAATCTAAGGAAATCCTGTGGGATTGTTCACAGCCATGATTCAATGAGTCACTGAGCTTTCAAAGGAAATTACAACTTTCCTACCACAAAGAATTGACATCACAACACCTGACCCTTGTAAGTCAGGCACTCCCTCTAAAGGCTGTGATCATCATCCCACCAAAGTGCTGGGCTTCAATGAAGTGAGATCAAACTCTATATTAGGGAACTGATCCAGGCCCTAATCAGGTACTGTCTGTGACACCAGACCTTGGCACACTAGGATTTTATAATGACTTCTGATGTGGATGTAATCTAATTATGTCAGAATAGGAAGATTAGCAGGAAGTCACTTTACACAATATAAAAAGCTGAGTGCCAGACATTGAAAAGTTGGCTCCAGACTCATCACACACACACACACACACGTGAGCAGAGCATTGCAGCAGGAATTTTACACACACTGGTCTCGTGTTACCCAAAGCAACCACAGTTTGGGTCCCACAATGCACACACAGGAACTTGTATGTAGCAAAACAGGAATCTTACAAAGATTTTCAGGCTGTAAAATGCACCACGAGCAACCGGTTTTCAGTGCTGTTGTGCAGTGGCCAAAGATCCAGCTTTGAGAGTTCAGTAAAGGAAAACAGGACATAGGACTTTGGGGATGCAACTCTGGCCTTACTAAGTTAAGGGGATTTCACTCCTGACTTCTAAAGAGGTCAAAATTTCCTCCAGAGAAGAAATCTCCTCCAGAGAGGGTTTGCAATGTGCTTCTGCACATGACTCATCCTCTGTCTTGGTTTACCTATCAGTAATACTTTACATCTCAAAACATTGGGAGGCTTAATTCATTAGTGCTTGCAAAGCATTTTAAGTTGTTGGGCAAGTAATTCTGTTTAGGGACAGCTACACTGCTGAGTCACAAGCACTGTGGGAACCAGAACTCTGCATTTCCTAAGCACTAAAGTGAAACAGGTGGAGTAACCTTTTGCAGAAAGGCCAACTCCAGACCTGCCCTAAAGGTACAGAGCATACAGGCAAGCAGCAGGTTATTTAAAGGCCCAGAGGAGCATGAGTGTGACACTTGTAAATGAGTAACATCCAAACAGGCTGCAAAACCTGACCAACACCTGCTGAATGGAAAGAACAGTGGCACTGGTTCCTATGTCACCAAACTGCAGCTGCTTCAGGGATAAAGCACAATGGTGGTTTAGCAGCCTAAGAAAAGCCAACAACTCCAAGTAAGGAATAAGTGATGGACACTGTTAGAACTTCTGGGCTGAAGGGGGCTGCCAAGGGTACTGGACAGCCGCATACCTTGCAGCTGTGTGTCTCAACTACTCGTATGTACCCTAAGTTTTGAATTCACAGATAAGAGTCTGTGGGACTCTGATGAAACATGAGCATGGTTAGAAATCTTGTTTTTTCTATACTACAGACTCTAGTATGTAAAAGACATTTCACACCTACTGCATTAGATCAGGGTGGAATAGGAGATATAAACGTAAGAATAGGGATTCTGGGTCAGTCTGAACATCACCTAGGCCTTGTTCCCATCTTCAGTACCATAGCAAGACAGGAAGAGTGACAGAGGGGCAGTTCCCAGAATACATGGCTAACTTGAAGCCAGTGGCTCAGGGACTTCTCAAACTAGCAATAAATCAGGGATAGGCTTTTTTTATTTTGTTCAATACCCTGTAATGCTTCCTCTGGGAGACACTTCATGCTACTGTGCAAACCTTGGCCTTCTCCAAGGAGTCCCACAGGTCACCACCTACACACCTCTGGCCGATATCTGCTCTAGAAGGGACGTGGCTGAAGCCGGGTAGCCGAGATGTGTCTCTGCTGCAGCAAAGGGAGCGTGGACCCGCGGCAGTAAGCCCGGGTCGCCCTCCCCGCACTAAGTGGCAGGAGCTGCGGGATGTGCCCCGCTTCCAGCTTTTCACCGCCGAATCACAGCAGACTCCTGGCTGCGTGGCCTTGTGCTGAGCAGGGGACGAGCCCTACCGCCTGAGGAGAGCCGCTGGCCAGAGCCATGGCCACAAACTCAGCGCCAGGGCCGTCCATTATTCCTGTGCCCTTGGGCAGCGAAAACCCGCTCTTGGGCAGCGGCCGCCTCCTCAGGGCCACTGCCGCCCTGTAACGGGGGTTCTCCTGCGCCGCCTCAGGTAGCGGCGGAGCGGGCGGGAAGGTTGAGCAGCTTCTCCTCCCACCAAGTCCCGAGGAGACGACGGGAAGGAATAAGGGGCTGTGGCTGCCGCTCCTCTCCCGGACGGGGAGAACCCCGCACGTCCCCTTACAACCAACAGGACGAACCCTCTCCTGGGCCGCCTCAGCTCCAGGTGGCCCCGGGAAGTATCTCCGGATCTGAGCTTCCCAAGGGACCCGGAACAAGCGCAGCGGACTGCGAACCCCACGGCCGGAGCCCTACATCTCCCTCAGGAGCCGCAGCCTCCAGCACTCCAGACCGCCAGCGGCGCTCCCCTTACCCCGCCTCCTACCTGCCTTCCCCTCCCGCTGCTGCTGCCCTCCCTCCTCCTTCCCCCCTCATGCATATGGATGAACGCATGCGCGGGCGGGCAGCTTCCCCGCCTGCCGCCGTGGGCTAGATGAAGCGGAGCGGCGGTGGCGCTCCCAGACGGGCGGCCGGCTCGCGGGTGGTGTGTGTGCTGCATGTGCGTGTGTGTGTGCGTGTGTGTCTCGGGGGGGCGGGGGGCTTGCCGCGCCTCCGCCGCGCGGTGGTCGGCGACCTGAAAGAAATAAAAGGATCGGGATAATAATCGCAATAGTGAAAAAAAAAGAAAAGAAAAGGGAAAGAAAAGAGAGAGGCGAGAGAATAAGGAGAATAAAAGGAGGCTGGGCCGCTCCGCATTGAATACCGGGGTGCTATTGAAAGCGCCTGAAAAGCCGCGTTGTTTGGCGCGGGTGCGCGCTGCGGCCGCCGCACTATATTAGAGCGGGACGGCGGCGGACAACAGCAGCGGCGCCTTCTCCTCCTCCTCTTTTCTCGGCCCTGCCCGTCCCGGAGCGAACGGCGGTAGCGGCGGCCTGCAGCGCGGCGACGGCGGTATGCGTGAGCCCCGGCGGGCAGCCGCGGCGACGCGCTCTCTCAGCCTGCTGCTCCTGGCCCTGCTGGGGCTGCGGGCGAAGGTACGTACCTGGGCACGGCGCGGCAGCTCAGCTCGGGCGGGGAGCTGGGCAGGCGGGGGAGAAACTTCAGTCAGCTCCGAAGTGGGTTCTCGGCTTCGCCGGGCAGGGCGGATCGTACGACTTCTGCTGCTTTTCCGCGAAACGTGGTTCCCGCAGCGACTGCGGAAAGTGGCTTCGGTGAAACCCCAGCCTGTGCTGCGTTGTCAGGGCTCGGGAATTACCGCTGCGAGCTTTTCTGCGGAGTGGCCAACGCACAAGTTCGCCTTGTGGCAAGGCGTAATTCCGTGGGAATAAAGCTGCAGTTTCTGCAGCCCTGCTTTTATTCCTAATTTTTCCTGTTTTTCACTTTTTCTGATTTTTTTTTTTTTTTGGAAAGCGGGGCTGATGATCTGCGGTGGCTAGTGAGCAGGGACTGACTCCCGGCGGGGCTTGTTTTCCCAGTCCCAGCTGCACCTCGGAGAAGGCAGAGGGGTTGCATTTTCAGGGTGCTTTAGCTAAATCATTTAGTCCTCGCAGAAGCACTTACGGTTTGGGTTTTTATTTCCTAAAGATTTGGTAGACTTTCTCGCACAGTGTTTTTTCGAGTTGGCATTTAAGGTTCTTTTTTAACGTTAATGACGTTTTTGGCTTGGGATGATTTATCCGTCATGGATGCCTCAGAGGGAAAAGCTTGGAGTGGTCGCTTTCGTTTTTTTGATGTTAGGCATGTTCTTCTTGGAAACGTACTTGATTGTCTCCTGTCTACAGGGTTTTTATAGCTTGTGTTTGGGGAGAAAAAAGTGACATAACTGCGTCTTGGTTGTTTTGGTGTTTTGTTTTCTTCTCTGATTCTTTCTTGGGATTAACAGGTGACTTTAGCGTCAGGACAGTTCGAGTTGGAGATCTTATCCATGCAAAATGTGAATGGTGTACTGCAAAATGGAAATTGCTGTGATGGCACCCGAAACCCAGGAGACAAAAAATGTACCAGAGACGAGTGTGACACCTATTTTAAAGTTTGCCTGAAGGAGTATCAGTCGCGGGTCACTGCTGGTGGTCCTTGCAGCTTTGGATCCAAATCCACTCCTGTCATCGGAGGAAATACCTTCAATTTAAAGTACAGCCGGAATAATGAAAAGAACCGGATTGTTATTCCTTTCAGCTTTGCCTGGCCGGTGAGTTGCGTGGCCTCTTCTGGCTCTGACTCTGTTGGACGATCCTGTTTATGATGGCCATAGTAAGCCGAGCTCCAACTTCTCACACAGGGGGAGAGGGCCCAGGACTGGGGAGGGAACAGGCATCTTGGCAAGAACATTGTGAATCCGCAGCACAGAAATGAGTAAAATGTGGCGGTGTTCTTGTTCCCTGGGGCTCACAATACACAGCCTGGGAAATTTGAAAGTCAGATGTGCAATGAGGGGTATCTAAATGAGACAGGGAAGTAAATGCAGTATCTCTGCACTGCATAGTGTGAAAAAGTCTGAGATTTGAAAAGGTCAGAAGTTCACTTTTTTCTTTTTTTTTTCCCGCTAACCAGTGAAGTCTTGGGTTTAAGCCAAAAGAGCAGTGGGTTAGGGGCTGCAGAGGGATCCCGTGTGAAAAGTGTGTGTCATAGCTGGCCTCCTTCCCTGGAGCGTGTTTGGAAAGGCTTCCTGCTTTTCCCAAAGGGAAATTTGGGAAGTTTCACTGCACTGCTCAGTGTTGGTGGGAGCTGCTGTTGCTGTTGCTCTTCGTGAACTAGGTGGCAGCTTCCCTGGGAACCTTCAAATGTTTTGAGGTACTTCTGGACTTCAGAAGCTAAAGACTGAGAAAAGCCTGTCCTTAGCTTTTGATCCATTTCGCCCAGTGCTCATCACAGCACTTGTCTTCCTGGCCACTTGCTTCTGCCGTCCATAGATTCTGGCTTCCTAATTGCGCACACAACTTGATGGCTTCAGGAGGTGAGGCTCTTTGCCAGGCACTTTTCTCAGCATTATCCACTTTAGCAAATATTGGTCAGCCTTGTGGAGTGGTGAGATGGAGGATGGGGAATCCCTTCATTAGTTGAAGGCTGCTTTGTTGTTGGTCATGTAAAGAACACTCTTGCTTAGACTTCCTTGCTGCATGTTTCTTGTGGGGTGCTCAGGAGGGTTGAAGCTTTGGTGTAGTCCATTCTCAGTCAGAAGTCCTGTACCTGTCACAGAAAAATTAAGGACTCTACCCTGAGCAGACATTGCACAGGACAGAGCCACAGATGCGGATTTCAGGGCTGTAGTGTTTCTGGATATAGACTGCCTGGCTAGCAAGAGGTGCATTGCTTTGTGCCCAGCAGCATTGTGTGCAGGCAAGCAAAGTCTGAGGGTGACTGATCTGCAGGGCTTTATGCAGACATAACAGTCTGTCTGTTGAGGTGGCTCTCTGGGATGTTCTGCTATAAAAGCTTAAAACTCCCAAATTCATGCTCCTTAAACTTGTATTTGGAGATCACCTTGGAAACAAAACAGTTTTGCCCCACTCCCCTTCACTAAAGGTGCTGAGCAGACAAGTTCCCACCAACTGCCTTGGGATATGGTGATGCTCAGCAGTTTTGAAAATCGAGTCATCCTAACCTAGATGCCTAAGGTCATTTTTGTGAGGAGAGGAGGGCCCTTAGGAGCACACAGGGGAGGAGTGAATCTTGTTTCCTGTCCTGTTGCTACTGGTGCTGATGAGGTGGAAGCATGTGTAGACTTTCTGCTCCTTTCAAAGCTTGTTCCCCCCCAGTCTGATAAGAACTGGTTACTGGGAGGGCCTGGACTTTGAAGGGGAAGAAGCCCTCCCCAGAAAGCATTCCTTCTGCAGTTGTATTGTAGACACCCACTTTATAGTGCCTCTGCCAAGTGCTGCAGGCAGCCATGCGTTCTTCAAATGTCCTGTGCTGCCTCCTACCTGCCTCCTCTGTCAGTTGTGACTTGTGGAGCATTGAGGGCTGGAGAGGCACAAGGGTGAAATCAAATCTGCATTTTTAAGGAGATAGCATGACAAAGTACAATAGCAGAGTTAACAAAAGTATTCTGTGTTGGAAGTACAAGTCTGTCCTTTCTTTCCTTCTTTCTCTTTTCTTCCTAACATGAAATGAGATAAAACTGTTATCAAATATGCCATCAAAGGGATAAAGAGCTTTGTAAAAATCTGAGGTATTTGAAGCTCTGCCAGTGGCTGCAGCACTTCTGTGGCAGAGTTTGACTTTTTTTTTTTTTTAAAAGTCAGGTTCATCAAGAATTGTGTTCTTGTTTGTTTTTTTTTAACTTGTCCCCTTCCCTGCCTCCAGTAATTTGACTGCCTTCAATCTGGAGGTGTGTGTGTATAAAAATGAGGTGAAAACTGAACACATCCTTTCCAATAAGCCCTTTTTTCATAGGGTTGGGAAGGGAAATCTGTGCAAAGAGCATGTGTTGGGGCAGGGGAGGGGTGGAATGATGACCCTGGGAGAAGTTTCTTGAGCCTGCCTTCCTCTAAAAGAAATGCTTCTATTGTCCTGCTGAATCTAATTGAGTACTGGAATCCTAGAGTAGCAACAGCAGAACTTCAGTGCAGCCTTTGAAATATGTAAAACTCAGTAACTTCAGACACTCTGATTCCTAAGGCTGGAATTCTTGGAATAAGCACTTGCCTATTCCCATGCAGAAACACACTTTTAGAGATTGTGATGATAGTCTGTTTTCAATTACCAAGCCTGCGTCCCAGCTTTAACTTCCATAGGACGCAGCTTTTATATGAACCATTGTGACTTGGAAATGGCATTTGAACAAAAGAATATCTAATGTGGCAAAGCTCTTATTTGCACTTAAGTTGTGTGCACAGATAATTCTGGGCATTTGGAAGCTTTACAGACAAAGTAGTGAACTTTAATTAGTCAACTCAGAAATTACACTTGTCATTTCAGAACTTTACTAAATTTTAAATTCTTTAGATGGATGAATACTGTTGGATCACACAGAATCATTAAGGTTGGAAAGGATGTCCAAGATCAAGTCCAGCCTTCAACCCATGACCACTAGACCATGTCCCAAAGTGCCACGTCTACTTGCGTTTTGAACACCTCCAGGGATGATGACTTCACCACTTTGCTGGGCAGCCTGTTCCAATGTCTAACTACTCTTTCACTAAAGAAACCTTTCCTAATTTCCAGTCTGAACGTCCCCTGGTGCAACTTGTGTAGTAAAAGCTTGAGACTAGCAGTGCATTTGCCAGCGTGGCTAATCATGAGAGCCTTCTTTGAAATCATCCAGCTGAAAGTTGGGGTAAAAGTAATAGGAGCCAGACATTAATCATGGCACACCTGAAAATTCTTGCTGGTCTCTGAATGTGCATTGTGGTCTGCTGTCTACGGGAGGCTTGTCTTGGTTCTTACAGCTTGAGTCCTCAAGGTTAAGAAGTCTTGTAGCCTTAACTACTTAAAAAAAAAAAAGTAGTCTGTTCCCATGTGAAGATGTTCCTGTCTGCCTTTAGTGGAGAAGTTACACTGCATTACAGGACTGTATTCATCATGCAGGAGAGGAAGAGTGTGTGTAGAGGTGTGCTTTACATGCATTGTTTGATTTGACTTGTTGTTGAAATATAGATTTGAAGTGTTAGTCTTTTATTAATAAGACTTATGCAGTTTGCTCTTGTCAGGTTTGGTATGCACCCCTGTGAGTAATGGGCGTGGAGATGGTGTGCCATAAATTAGTTTAAGTGGTGGGAGGCTTGTGTAAGTTGCTAGGAAACAGGGCAGCAGACCAGTATAAAGGAACTGGAGTGCATCAGAGAGCTGCCTCTGCAGTAGCTAGCACTTCTTCAGTAAATTTAAACAAGCCTGATGATAAATTATTCTTTTTTAAAGAGAATACACGTAGACTTGCTTCCTGTATTCATTTTGTGACATCGGTGACTTCCTTGGCCGGCCAACTTTGCTTGTGAGGTCATACAGAGAAGTATTAAACAGAAAGATTTCCATGTTTCACTTGCTCGAGTCTGTCTCCACAGGTTTTGTGCCATTGGTAGACACATAACTTTATATAAATCAAACCTCTTTGCCTTTCTCAGTCCACGCTGTGGTGTGTGCTGTACCCTAAAGGTGCTGTGCACGAAGTAACTAAGCAAAGCTTAGAAGTACACTTGGCTTTTATGGAAAGAAAGATCTTGTGGGGGTTTGGTGAGATGGTGAGCAAGAAGGAGGCCATGCTCAGCAAATACTTTAGCTGATAACTCCAATTTCAAACGACTTGCTTCTTGTGTATCCTGCAATTATGGTCCTTGTAATTATTTAATATTGAGGCCAGTTGTGCCAACATACCAGGTTGAGCTATGTTGGTGGAAAAATCCCCTCCAGCGTCGCAATGAATTTAGTATAAAATACAATTTAAAAGCTTTGAATATTTTTGTTTTCTGCCTGGCTCTAAAGAAGTAGTTGTCTTTTCCTTGTTTTATTGACAAGTCTTAGTGCTAGTGATTCCTGAAGATGTCAAATATGTTCTCTGGGTAGGCATCGTTTTGGGTTTTTTTCTGGCTAGAAAGAGATAATTAAAAAGCTTTAGTGCTCAAGCTTTGTGAACTTTTTCTTCCTGTCTTGACACTAGACACTTCCAAAATACTAACCTGCAGCTGATACTAAAGAATAGCCTTTAGAGTCTGAGAGAAAAACAACTTTGTTCAAGTGGTTTAGTTGTTTTTGTGGGGTTTTGTTTTAAGAAAATAAAAACAGTAGATCACAGTCATGAAGATAAAGGTGGCTTTTTGAATTTTTTTTGTTGCTGTTTTCCCTCTCTCCAGTTAACTTTTTGAAAACTTGTAGAAGCGATTGCTGTCTGTTGTTCAACCTTTCCGTAAAGAATACTTGTCATATTTGAAGCATGGGCAGATCAGAAGAGGTTTTTAGAGTAATGAACATCATATGAATCAAATCCACTCTGTCATTTATTGTTGACTAGAAATTTAGTGATGTCTTCAGCACTCAAAGTGCAATGTTTTTCCCGTGGTTGCTATCCAAAATGGAGCTAAGAGTATTCAATGACATCTGAAGCATAATTAGCATCACAAGGCTGTTTTTTCCCAGGGCTGCAGAGGAGTGATGCATCCATTCAGAGGTTTTGGACATCTAAAGTGTCCTTAATATGTACTTGTGTTCTAGTCAGTTCAGAACCTCTTCTTCCTGGTAAATCCATTTGACTATATTACTGTAGTATGACTAAAAATAAACTTTTATTCTGCCTGCTCCCAGAATTTTTCTTCTTGTTACATTAAAAGACTGCTCCAGTTTAACTTCAGTGGCAGCTGCATTTGGCCTGGTGTTGAAGCTTATTCCTAAACTTTCTCAGACTGATACATCCAGCACCATCAGCTTGTTTATGCAGCTGGAAGTCTGCGAGTCTGTGATGTGAATTGTATAAAATTCATACTTTATGCTTAAAATTCTAGTTAGCTTGAGGAAACTTACTGCTTCATCATGGACTGAAGGTGGGAATAGAAGTAAACTAGTTCTGGGGCTAGTAAAGTTGGGCCTTAGCTACTTAAGAGTGGTGGCCTTAAAGAGGTGCTTCAGTACATGCAAGAACCTTCAAGCTACATTTCTTGCAAGTGTTTCCGTGTAGATAAGACTAACAAGAGTAGTTTTGAAAATTCAAACTAAACATGATTGTATATTTCTGGATAGAAAACTTTATATGTTACCTGACAGAGTTCTTATACTTTTATCTGAGAACCCATATGCTGTAACATGATGAAAGACAGCAAAGCTAGAAGCTGTTGAGTTCATTTCTTGTTAGAATGGTTCTGTGGTCTCTGTTGTGCAGCATAAATTACACTTGTTATTCCTGCAGTATTCAGAAGAAACTGCAAAATGTGGACAGAAGTGTTAAAGTGGTTTGTAAATAGTCAAACATCCAGAGTCCCTTACCAGCTCAACCCAGTTCTTACACACTTAGGTAAATAAGTAGAAAGGCTTCTTGTTCAGACTTGCTCTATATGAACCTGACTGTTTTGCTTGGCTGGCTACTAGGTATTCTCTCTATTAACCTTGCCACCCTTTTGTAACTGGTGCATTTAATTATCAGTGGGATGCTTTAAACAGGTAGGGGGACTGATAAGAGCAGGTAATCTGCTTGTTGGGTAAGGTTGAAAGCAACCATTGACATTTTGGCCGACCTGCTCATCTTTGACAAGTGGGGCTCTGTGAGAAAATAACTCTGTAACTAGATAAGGTGCTGATTAAAAAGCTGCTGTTGTATGAAGCACCCTGGTAGCCGAGTTCATTTAAAGTCATTAGTTGAAAAAGGGGACATAAAAAAAGGGTGAGGGGAGAAAAGATTTTTTTTTTTTTTTTTAAGGAGGTAAGGAGCAAGAACCCCAAGTGCCCCCCCCCCGTACATTGTTCAGTGAAGGCATGCTAGTTTTATGATTGCAATACGTTGTAGTCTGGCCACCCAGACAGGGGCATTGACTGCTAATTTTAACCAAGAACAATGGTGTGGCCATACTGACTGCAGTGAGGATTACAGAACATAATGGAGTCTATCAAAAATAATGCTAATACAGGACAGCAACAGGAAGCAGCAGTAGACTCAGCATTGCTCAGCTCCCAGACAAACCATGGACTTACTTCATACAATGGCAACTTCAGCACATTATGTATTCACAGGATACTCATTATTCCAGCAGGCTTGCCAGATCAGAGATTATCCTGGTCTACTGGATGCTTAAGCATATGCATAGTTTGAATAGCGGTACTTTTGTGTCCTTCGTCCTTTGGCAGGAGGGTGGCAGCTGTATCGAAGAGGTCTTGATTTGGCTTGAGCCAAAGCAGAATGGGGGAAAATGTCTCTCTGGGAAGCTCTGAATATAGTTAAATTTGTGTTCACATCTTCTCCTTTATGTGGCAATTAAATGTTTTCTGACACTAACAGCAAAGAAGGAACTACTCAAAGTGAAGACTAAAGGAGCAATGTGCTCTGTTTTCATGTGGGCATATTCTGATGAGGCTTCTGGCACAGTTGCCTGTTTGAGGTTCAACCCAGCTCTTGGCAATAGACTCTGAGTTGTGAGGTTGTTACAACCTAGGCTTTGCTTATACATGCAGGATGAGAGAGTAACAGCTTTATAGGGTGTTGTCTTATCCTTATGCAGGCTGGCCCAAAAATCAGCTTCCTGATGATGCTGCATTTGGCAAAGAGTTAAGAGAGTTAGGTTGTTCCCTTCCTTTCTTGCATGTCCATGTCATGTCTGAATGCAGAACCAGTTGTCTTCAACTCCTTTAAAGAAATATTCTGTTGTTAAAGTTGACTAGCTGATCGTGACATCCCAAGTGAGAGTCGGGCTGACATTACTGGTGTTGTGCCTAGCTTTAACTTTGCTAAGAGATGCTCTTCTCTCTAGACCTTGGGTGCTTCAAAACACAACCCAGGTTCTCCATCTTGCCTCCTTTAAGCTGAAGAGCTGAGGGATTCCCAGAGCTCTTGGCAATTTGCTGTGGCCTACTGTGACAGGGTGCCAGTCTCTTACCCTTCTTTGCTGGGCTGCAGGCAGGATATAGGTTGGTTTTAACAGCTTTGTGTGTCTATCAGCGTGAGGAGAACCTTGCCGGGCTTAACCTGCTCTCCTTGTTTGACAGAGAAGGAGTGGGCACAGCATTCAGAATGCAAACTTCCCACTGCATTTGTCTAGTCATGGTTTCACATGCTCAGCAAAGCTCTTGCATGGTTTAACCACAAGGATAGGAGGGAAAGAAATTTGACTAGTTGCCATGTCTTTCAGAAAAGAGGCAGTCCTTTCACTAATGAGCCTGATGTTTTAACCTTGCTGTCCCACTGACTTGCAGAATGCTTTTAGAAGCCGAAGTACAAAAAGACCTCTTAAGACATCCGTCCTTGAGGAGGGGAGGGAAGAAGATAATCAGGCTGAGGGCTTTAAACACCTTCTGCTTACCTGGAGCTGCTGGTGTTTAATTTAAATTTAATTTAAATAACCATTGCATTGTCCTTTTAGATGCTTAACAGGGACAGTTTCTGATGGATTTCAGGGTCTTCAGAGTCTTTGCTGAGATGTATTTATCAGTGGATCAAGTGGAAAATACCCCTTGCACTGTGGTGCTTTCCTTGCTTTTTGGAGTGTGAACCATTTGCATCCTGTCATAGTTTAACTTACAGGAGTTTTGTTTAACTTTGCTGGTGCTGCCTTTCAGTCCACTGGGCTGATGAGGATGTGGATGTTCTGTGAAGTGTGTGGCTTGCTGGTCCTTTTAAGCTGCCTTTCCTCTCAAACCAGAATCCCTGCCTTCTGGTCAAGCTCAGGTTTACAGTGGCTAATTGGGTGTGACTCTGGGAAGTTCGCTGCTGCCTTGTTGCGCAGGACATTGCTTTGATGGGATAAGGTGCACGATGTGGAATTCTTGTGACTGGATTATATATATTTATTCAAAGATGGGCAGAGGTCATCTATGGGCATGGGAAAACTTAAACCTCCATGCTGTAAGTAGTCATTCCTGAGCTATCTGAATTGTTGATCTATAGAGTGGGGATGATATGCACTTAAAAAAAATCTCAACATTGTAGTCTTTACACAAAGCTGGATTGGTTATTTGGGGGGGGGGGAATTGGCTTAGAGGGGTATGTGATAGCTGCAGCTGGATTGTTGAGGAGGGTTTGCTACTGTTGTGGGGCTGTGGGTGTCTTCGTGCCTTTTGTTTAGAAGTGTCCCATCTTGAGCAGAAAGTCTTGTTCTTTCCTTTGCCTCGCGCTGAGAGGGACAGAGCCAAGAGATTAAACTGCCATTCTTTGCATCACCCCTTTTCAGGACAGGGATTCCTCATTTAAAATATTCGGATAAGGTGAGAGGGGGCACATAGAAACAAGGGACTTGCCTGGGTAGGTCTATTCTCTCTGCATTTCATTCTGCCCAGTTGAGCAGAAGCTTCTCTGCTCTTTAAAAAAACCAGCTCTTCTGTGGACTTGGAAAGTGGTCACACAAGTTATCTAGCAACAGTAGCACTTAAAGCTGGGATCCAGCCTTTCCTTTCCTTAAGGGCTAGGTGTGTTGGTAAACAGTGCTGAGAACCAACTGGGAACTGTTGCTATGAGTTTAGACAAAATATCTTCCAAAACAATTATGCAAGGCTGAAAGGAAAACATCCTTAACTTTATTGGAAGTAGTGCTAGTTGCTATAATCCAATCTCTATATCATAATATTTTTTTTTCAAGCTTGCAGTAACATGTTGTACTTGTGCTTCTTGATGTTGGTAATTAAACTGGTGAGGAAGCACCCAAGATAGTGCAGTCTATAGCAGTAATATGGCCTGGGAGTTCTAGTCTGGTTTGGTTTGGTGTTTTGGTTTTTTTGTTTCACCTCTGACTTGGGTAGTGACTTCTTAAGTCTGCTTTAAACAGTGTTAAGTGATCCTGCTGTGTTCTGCTTTCAGAGGTTCTTTCAGGTTGACAGACTTGATCTAGAATCGTAACTAATAATGTGTAACTTCCATGAAGTACTAATCAAAAAATGCTTTGGGCCAGTGAAGCTTCTCCATGGACGTTTGGGTGCGTGTCTATGCTTGTCCAGGTTTGCGTATTTTTGGAAACATTTTCCCACAGTTATCAGTGACCGAAACGGAATCCTCCTCTGCTCTGAATATGAAACATATTTAGGCTCTATTGCAAGCTGATGACCATCACAGACAAGGTTTTCATTCACAGGCTGCATGCTGTGTCCAGTCGTGAGAAAGCAGTCTGCTTCAACTCTTTTTTTCTTTTTTTTTTTCTTATTTCTCTCTTCTTAAGGAAGTTGAGGTCTGCTTTGCTCTTCCACCTTGTAGCCACTTACTCCTATGACTTATTTTGGTTTGATACAGAAAGAGTTAAGCACTGCAGTATACGACTGAGCAGGCTGTGACTGAGCACAAATACAATTAAGAATAAGCCTTATAAACTTTATAACAGGCAGCTTCCATGGCAAAGCATCAACCCTCCACCAGAGCATTTGTGTTTGTTCTGTTATTGTTCTGAGTGCCAGAAAGATGCAGCATTTACTACCTTGCTTATACTTTTCAAGCCTTTTTTTCATGCGTTTTTTCCTGGCCTTTTTTCGTAGTTTGTATCATTCTGTTTTGTTTCAGTGTTGTTTTATTTCTGAATCATTCTGCCAGTTTGGATGTGACTGGCTGAACAGCAGTTTTGAAAGATACAGCCTGGATAATATCTCCCGAGTAGAGCTGGGCAAGGAGATGTTTTAATTGCTCTTGTTCTCAAGTTAGGACTGAAGATAAAGGTGGCTTAGATGTAATAGCTGGCATCTGTCCAGCCCGTGGAATCGCTTGAGCTAGTTTATATGCTTATGATTATTATTATTGGAGTGCTAGTGAACTCATTGGCAGATTAGTGCGCCTGTGAATGTGACACGGGGTGGATTGTGCATCTTCCCTTTCCCTGCTTCTCCAAATAGTCTGATCTTAGCCTTTGTTTTACAATGCTTCTCTCTCACCCCACCCCCTTCCCATATCCATCAGTTCTTCCCTCAGTTACCTGATACTTGTGGGAGCTGAGATGGCCCTGGTGCAGACAAAGCTTTCAAAGGGGTTGCTGAAAAGCAAAGTCCCTGGAGATTGTGCTGTCAAGGCTGAGCACAGTAATCTTAGCAACACTTCTTGCTTTCAGGATGGTTGGGGGAAGGGACATCAAGACTACTTTTCTGTAACTAAAATTCTTTTGAAGGAGTTTTTGGGGGTGGCGAGTTGGTTTTGGGTTGTTTGTTGCTGCTGTGCCAGCTTGGTGTTCCCTCTCTTCTGCGCACAATTCTTCCTCGCAGGCTTTATTGTGGCTGTTGCACAGTGTCAGAGGCTGTACTTCCAGGCTAAGTACATCAGATGCATTAATGATGACAAAGATGAGCTATCCAAGGTGAAAGGTCTTCTAAGTCAGACTGGATAAGGTAGCTTATGGGGTTTCAAGAAGATCACGTTTGTCTCAAGTATAATCTGTTACCTATTTATGTTTTCAAGTATTCTGTTTTGAGGGAGAGTTCTGGGATTTTTCTTTTTAATTAAAGTTGTTGGCTTGTTGGCTTTGTGGGGTTTTTTTGTGGGGGTCTGGTTTTTAATTTTCCTTACAGCAGTGTGTGCTTTGAGACTAACTCTTTGTATCTCTTTTGCAGAGATCCTACACATTGCTTGTGGAGGCATGGGATTACAATGATAACTCTACTAGTAAGTATTTGGTTCCACTGGTTTACTTAGTTTGGATGCCTTGATTTCCCCTCTGCTGAAAAACCACCTTATTGTGAAGCAGAGCCTGAGGAGAGTGAAAAGCTCTCCCTCAGACAACTCGGAGCATCTACTGGAGGCTCTGCAGCAGCTTGTCTCCCTCACATTGCTTGTAGAGGAGGAGCAACTTGCTCGCCTGGGCACCAATGGTTTGATACCTAAAAATAGATGCTGTTAATTCTTTCTCCTTATGGAGAAAGAGGTTTCTTTGGTGTGAATTGGTTTGGTGTTTTTTTAATCAGGAATGATACTCAGAAGCCTAAGTCTTGTTGATTTGAGACATCTTTATAAACTATGTACTTACACAAACTGAGTATGCTACTTAAAAATACCAAAACATCTCCATAAGATGTTGGTATAGATACAAATCTAATGACTGCCGATGAGAAACAGGAGTAACTACCAGCTCTTCCCTGAGAGTGAGATGTCTAGGGATTTACATTCAGGGGGTGAAGAATATTTGAGACAATCTGCTTGAGCTAGCTGGAAATAAAGTGTGAGAATCTTGTGCCTGAAGTGTCTTTGGTTGGTTTCAGGAACTTTCAGCTAAGCTTTTCCTGTTGGCTAGAGCAAGCTGTGTAGAGTGTCTGGTATATCAGCTGTTGTGCTTATTGCCCTACTGTTGCTGAAGTAGATGAGCAAAATTAGCTCTGTTTTCAATCTGAGGCTTCAAAAGTATGTGATTAAAAACCACAGGAGAAGGTATGAAACTGAACTCCAAAACCTTTTGTTGACAAAACAAACCTTTTGTAAAACAAACCTTTTATTTCAACAAGGAAGAAGCAGCTCTGTGGCCCATCTTACACAAATCTCATCACGGTCCTCTTTGGAATGCCAGATGGGAGTTGTACAGGAATGAAATGGACTTCAGCCTTCACAAGCAGAACATCTTGTAGAAAGGTGTACAGTGCTGAGGGCTTTGTTTTGATTGGTGAAGAGTTTGCTGCTTGGGAAAGGCTTCGAGTCTAGGAACCTTCTGTGACATACCTGCTTTGTGATTATTTCTTTTAACATACCTGGGATGTCCTATTAGTTCTCAGTTCCAGAAAAGTTGTTGTCCTTTGCAGATGATTTATTTGTCCCCTGAGTGATGGCAACAGTCCTTTACAGCTGCCACAGTCAACACACTGGCAGTACCTGTGGTTGCAGGTCCTCTATCGCAGTACTGTGGTAGAGCAACGCCTAGGAGACTTCTTGGTTCTTGCTTATGGAGTGCTTTGTGGAGGAGCAGAAAGCAGATTGCTGCAGCAGCAGAGTTGCATTAAAAAATGGAAGATGCCTGAATTAAAAATGAAGGTCTTGTTTACGGTAGGATCTGAGAATTTTTTCAGACTGGGTCTCTGCCACTTTTACTATTATTAGAGCTCATCTTTTTTCATGAAACGACTGCATTTCCAAAGCTACAATGAACTCTTTCTTTGCTTTCGTGTTCTGGAAGTACAATTGTCTTCAGACAAAATTTTTCGGCAGTGTGTTTTACCAAGTGCAGACAAGTTCTTGTGTATGCTCCTGATACGCATTCCATTCCTGCTCTAGCTTCGCTTTCTCCTATCCATCTGTAGGTCACTTCAGTCACTGTACTGCACAAAGCTGTTTCTTTGTACCACACTGCTTTGCTTACTGTCAGCTGACGAGCAAGTCTTGAAGAACCAGTTAAGGAAATCATTAACATTAAACTGTTGTCGTATAAAATGAGTATTTTTTTTTAATGTCCAGAGTTTTCTTTTACTCTAATTACTACTGAATTGTAAGGGGTCTGAGAGCTTTCTCAAGAAAAGGTGCCTTTAGTAAGCTTTGTGTAAGTTTTCAATAGCTCTAGCATCCTCTGATCAATCAAGTCATTAGGAGATCCTGAAGTGGAAGCTTCCTTCCCCCCTCTACATTCCACTCCACCTACATTCTCTTTACCACGTACTCTGGTCTCACTTCCAAGACTGGCTTGCAGTTCAATTCTGGCCCTGTTGAAGCTGATGAGAATCATGCTGTGTTGGAGCCAAGATGCAACTTAAATGGTTTTCTTACCCTGATTCTTGTCTGGATGCCATCTCGCTACTGTCCCTTCATACAAAAGTTAATGGGGCTGACACTGCATCTCAGACTATGTCAGAGAGCTATTGTAAATCACTAGTATCAATTGCATGCACGTTCCAATCGGGCATGAGAGAGCTTCAGCACAATGGTACACCAAGCCGTAGCTGGAAGTCGCCTGAAACAAAGACTTCTGAAAATAGCTGTTGTGTCCTTGGCCACCCAAACTGTTTAGAGGAGTCTGGGCTTTTTTGTTGTTGCTTGCTTGCTGAGGATGAGTTATGATTTCCAGAAAACCAAAAGGTGGGCGGTCCAAACAGCTAATTTTCCTGTGCCTAAAATGTCTGATACTGTTGCTTCCCACGTAAAAAAGGCTGATAAAAGCTTCAAAGCGTAGCCACAAGAAGTGAATGAAACCAACACACACTCACAGGGAAGTGCAGAATGGAAGCTAAGATGTACAGAAAGCCTCTCCCTTCTGCTCCATCGATTTCCAGTTGGTTTATGTTTCCTCTAACCTTTTTATTAAAGCATGGGATTCTGAAACGCAGGTGATGTCAGGGGAGTTAGGAAGCCTTCTCCTGAGCCCAGCTGCCTACTCTTTTTTATTTACTTAACCAGTTTGCTGCCTGGGGATTGCTTACTATAGAACGGAGACTGCTGCTGGTACGGGCTAGGAAGGGGAGAGTTGTTGCAATGCCTTCCCTCAAGTCTGGGTCAGCACGCTTGTGTAAGTGCGTACTGACAGATGGGAATAGGGAAGGGCAGAGACATTTTTGTACAAGAAGGAACATGCCAATACTTCATTGTGAAAACTCCGGGCTAATGGCAAGGGTTCTCAAGTCTGTGAGATTGGTGGTAGCTTTGTAATGTGTATCAACCGAAAGGCATGTTAGCCCTCATCCAAAGTGAAATTGCAGCTGGTTTTCATCTGAGTCCAGTGGACTAATAAGGGTATTTATGCTTGAGTGCAGCCTGTGGTTAAGGGCTAAAAAGAGCTGGAAGTGAGATGTGGGCACACAGCAAGGACATGCTTGCTAGAGAGCTGGCAGATAGGGGAAGAACGGTAGAGCGGATGAAAGATCTCTCAGGCGACTGTCTTTCTGGTGCCAGGGGCCGAAATAGCTGTCAGCGGTATGTTCCCACCAGGGCACAGGAAAAGGCTGGAAAAGCAAGAGTGAGTGTGTGTGTGGAGGGAGGGATGCTTTGCAAAACTAAATTGAGCATCTTTTTTTTTTTTTTTTTTCTTCTACCACTTCCAGGAGAAAAGGATAGAGTTGTTTGACTCAAGAGGAACAGGATGTCTTTATGCATGGCCCCTGTATTTGGGGAAAAGCATTTACTTTCCAACTGTGCTGTAGATCAGGGTGTAATCTTGGCAAGTGCAGCAAAGCCATCTCCAGCACGCATGAGTGGAACTAATCGCTTGACTAGCCCCATTCAAGGCGAAGAGATATGCATCTGCTTAAGTACCTCTTAGAATTAGTCAGTAATCTTGTTGATGAGATCTAAGAGCCTTACACCTGCACAGTATGGGACATGATATTGCTCTGGATATACCAGTATGGAAAAGTCCTTAGGCATCTGCATAACTCGTGAATGACATTTAAATTAATAAAGGCTTTGCATGCATTTGAAAGTCTTACTCATAGATGTGGGGTTGGGGGCTTAGTGCCAACAAATAATAAAAACTTATTTAAGTGGAAAATATTATAGAACCAGAAATACCAGAAAGTGAGCAAGAAGTTGTTGCCCTTGTTTTCACACTGTAAACACTTTATGAATGCTGTAATCTTGGGCTAAGAATACCCTTCACGATGGGTAAACGCTTACAGGGTCTGTGTACGGACACTCTTCTGCAGTCATGCAGCAAGTGCTTGGACTTAAGTTCACTCAGAACTGGAGAGGCACAGGCAGGTTCTAGTGGTGATTTGATGATGTGTATCTGGGGAGGGACTATTTAGGATGGCAGGTAGCGACAGGACTAGGGAAATAGAGCAAAGCTGGAGATGGGTAGATTTAGAGTGGATGTGAGGAGGAAGTTCTTCACCATCAGAGTGGTGAGAGCCTGGAATGGGTTGCCCAGGGAGGTGGTTGAGGCCCCGTCCTCGGAGGTGTTTAAGGCCGGGCTGGATGGGGCTTTGTCCGGAATGGTCTAGGGTGGGGTGTCCCTGCCTGTGCTGGGGGGGTTGGAACTGGATGATGGTTCCTTCCAACCCTGAGTGATTCTGATTCCATGGCTTCTCCAGTGAAGAGATCCTGCTGTGTCAGGGGGATTGGACTGAATGATCTTTCAGGGTCCCTTCCAATCCATAATGATTCTATGATTCTATGATTCTATGATCTGAGGCTTTATAAGCCTTCTTGGAAGTCAGTAGCAATACATTGTAAAGTCTTTTAGATGAAGAACTGGCCATGTGCCATCTTCAGCTTGATGCAGTAGCTTCACTAGTCTTCAGTGCTGCCTAGCATGAAGTCCCAAGACTTTGCGGGAAGAACAAGCCGAACCCATTTTAAATCTGAGCGCTACCACTCAGAATGTGAGGAAGTGCCACTACCTCACATGCTGCTTTCTAGCCCCTCGTTGGCAAACTGCCCTTGTACCTAAAATTCTTCTTTTGCTGGATTTTGTTTGGCTGTACAGAACAGTGCATTCTGGTACTTCTTTTGGGTTTGTATTATGGCCGCAGGGCTATTTTGGTTGTTTCATGATAAACTTTCACTTGGCAGTCAAGTGCTTGCTAGCAGCAGGTTGTAAGGTGGTATCAGATCACTTCGGTCATGAGGCCTGGACAACACAGTGAAATACCACAGGTATATAACCACCACAGGTATATACAGTGTTCCGGGATAGCCATAATTTAGACAGTGGTAGGGCTCTAAAAGCTAGAAAGACTTTTGCTGGAAACATACAAAGGCCAATGCACGACTAAATGTCAAGTGCAGAGTCTAAACTTTGCAACGCAAAGGTTTAGAAAGAATAAGTTGGAAAGCACGTGCATTTGAGTTTGCTGCTTCGAGCTCCTGCAGCCTTACAGTGTTGGCTAGCATCTGAAGAGAGAACTTCCATGGTGCTTCTCAGCCAAGGCCTGGTGTGATCACTGGTGTCATTCTGAATGAATGCCAGAGTTGTTAATTTTCAGTTGAGTGTTTACTTCGGAGTTGCAGGAGGTTGCAAAACCTTTGGTAGTAGTTCTGTTCAGTTTGTAGGCATTCTTTTGTTCAGCTCTCATAGTATGATGTTTTCAGAAGTACTTGAGTCAGAACCAAAACTAGTACCACTAATGGAGAAACCTTTAAAGCCAAGTTACGTACCAATGTACCGGAGCTTGGAAATGAAAGTGCTGAATTTTCTTTAATCACAAACAGTGTGATGCTTATTGGATATCCCTGCACTGCAAAAGAGAAGTGATTAGCAGTAATCTCGCAATCACTTTTGATTTGAAGCTTTGTTCTGTTTGATAATGCTGCATGCGTGTTTCGGCTAATGGTTTGTAGCTCCCGGGCAACCCGTAAGTAAGATAACTTACTCTCTAAAACAGAAAACTAATAAAACCAACTGGCTGCCTCAGAGTCTTGCCTGTGAAGCTGCGATGTAGGAGGTGATGATACCTGCACAAAGTTATAACTCTGCCGCCTGTTCCAATTCCTAGATCCTGATCGCATCATTGAGAAGGCATCCCACTCTGGCATGATCAATCCAAGCCGTCAGTGGCAGACTTTGAAGCATAACACAGGAGCTGCCCACTTTGAGTATCAAATCCGTGTGACTTGTGCAGAACATTACTATGGCTTTGGTTGCAACAAGTTTTGTCGGCCGAGAGATGACTTCTTCACTCACCATACCTGTGACCAGAATGGCAACAAAACCTGCTTGGATGGCTGGATGGGACCAGAATGCAACAAAGGTTTGTGCTGAGTGCATGACCCCGAGATGGTCAGAGGGCTTGAATAGGATCTGAGTGCAACATATCCAGGTGGCAACTCAGTGGTCAGTTTGTGCGGGCGACATGGCTGAGGACTGATGGGGCAGCAACTAAGTCATTGTACAAAGGCCTGGGGTAGGAGAGGACTAGTGTCTGTCTTGTTTTAAAATCTTGTAGAGCGCTCAGCACTTGGCAGATGTGTTCTTTCTCTGATTATCCACATCTTTGCCCTTGGGAAGAAAACCCAGCCCATTAACTTCAATGGGAGCTCTGCTGCTGACTTCAAAAAGGATTGGTGCAGAACTTCAAGACAAGCAGGAAGGAGAGACTTGTTTTAGAGCTGAGCTGGCAAGTGTAAAGTTGTGTTGTTTGAGAAGTTCCAGCCTGTTTGTTCTACCTGAGATTATGTTTAACATATTTATTAGGGAATGGCAGTTTCAGGAGGAGAAAGCAGGTCTCTGGCTAGGAACTATCCTCATGCCTTGCTGACTGAGCTTTCCTGCACTTTGATAATACATTTAATATCCTGTCCATTCAGAGATACGGCTCAAATGTAAATTGAGAGTGGTTACAAGTTGCTTTGAATTAGAGGTAAAGCCAGGGTGCAGTGGGCTAGTTCACCTGCAAAAGATACAGAGAAAGGAAACTCACAGACTCATAGTGGTTTGAGCTTTCTGAGGGGAGATGGTTTCTCTTGCTCAGAAACAACTCTTTGAACAGCACTACCTGTGATTCCTCTGGAGATCTAGCTGATAGATTTCCTGCCTCAGGGGGCCACCTACCTTAGCTTTCCTTCCAGTAGCCTTGATAGAAGAAAGTTGCTAAAACTTTGGATTCATTAGGATTGCAATGCTGCTTAGAGATTTAAACATTCTCAGGAATGTGCAGATGTAGGAAGCAGGCAACATGCTGATAGTCTTCCTTTTTGTTTTAACAGCTATTTGTCGTCAGGGATGTAGCCTCAAGCATGGTTCTTGCACAATTCCAGGAGAGTGCAGGTAAATGCTCCATTGCTCTAATTGTTCCTCTCCAACCCCTCAAAATAATTAAACATTTGATGTTGAACACAGTAGGATTGGGGAGGGTGGGTTTGGAGTTGGGTTTCTAACCAAGGCACGCTGTTCGTGCTGACTTGCCCAGGATAAGGAGGGAGCAGGCTTTGAAGGCACTGATAATTTTAAGAGGCTTTTGGGTTCACTGGTGGGGAGAGGGGGTTATGGGATAAATTGTGAATGCTGCCTAATGAGCACTAACTAATTGTTCCTGCATAAATACTGCAAATGTTTTGTGGGTATGGTTTTTTCAACTACCTGATTAATAAGCTTTTCCAACAACCAGCTTGAAATACAGCATGGCTTTTCTTTCCTGTTTTCCTTCTCACTGTTTTTCCTCCCTCCCACTCCCTGGCTTCATCCATCAGTAGGCAAAAGTCAAGCATTCTTTAGAATGGGATTAGTTAAATCTCTCGGTTCCTTTTACCATTGTGAGCCAGGCTCTGAGTGCTGAGAGGTTAATAGCTGGGATGAAATCTTGTCAGTAGGCTCAGATGAATGCAGAATTTTCCTGCTTTGAGGTCCATTTTTTCCTGGCAAGGAGACAATGAAAAACAGAGCTTATCCATAACCTGACAATTAAATACTTGGAGTGTCTCAAAACATGCAGCATGTGTGTATGGCACAAGGAAGTTTTCTCCCTTACTCATGGAGAGTTAATGGGCATTAAATGTGAACATCCTTTATCAGCAAACTGGTTGGGAGTTGCTTCCTGTAACCCTTTACCATGTTGTTTAAATGTGACAGGGAGCTGAGGGCTTCTGAGGTCACACAGTGTAGATAGAGATGCTGTGTGGGAAGGCCTCCAAGTGAAGCTTGGAGAGTCACACCGAGACTCTGAAACCTGGAGGAACAGAAAGCGATTTGTTCTCTTCTGTGAAACTGTCATGTTGGTAGGTCCCTGTTGCTGGAAATCGCTGCACAAAGTGGATAGATTATCTGTTTAGATAAGCTGTAGCTCCAACAAGAGTGAAATGGGGGGTTTCTGACAAGCTGTGTTGTGTAAGACGTCAGCACTCGCACTGGTTTGTGCTTTCTCACTGTAACTGATGCTGCAGAAACAAACCACAGAGAGGAACATAAAGGAACATTCTGAATGGAAGGTAGGAAGGAACTCCTCGTCGTCACGAGAGGCATGATGGTAAAGGGAAAGCCAAGCTGCAGGATGGGCTGCTTGTAGGTTGTTCAGTGATTTTAGTGTTTAGCAGTGCTGGTATAAGCTGGTTAACCCCTTTATATATATATATATATATATATATATAATATATATATATAATCTCGCTTTATATATAATCTCGCTTTAATTAAAAAAAGTGAAAAGCCTAGCAAGTAGTAAGAAGTGTCGGGCCAGATGGCAAGAGGAGCATTATCAGTCAAGGCTACCAGTGATTTGTGCTTCTGTCATCAGAATAAACATGCCTTGTGTGAGTTGCTGTGTCCTAGTTGGAACAACAGGCTTTGTTTCCAGATTTTTTTTCTGCCCTTTCTCTTTCTAAGTCTCTTACCTCCCATTCACTGCCCAGACATGCACTAGTGCTCTTATTTACTTAAGGTGCAACTTTCCCACAGTCAATTTGCATAGACTTGAAACAATGCTGTCCTTCTGGTGCTTTCAGATGGCTTCTGCTTGCCAGGTTAGACCAATATCTTTAAAGTGAACACAGAAACAAGATTTTATTTTCTTTTAAGTTTTGATGAGTCATATAGGCTGCATCTTACAAATGCAACTGGAGTTTAAAAATAACATCCCAGCAGAAACTGGTCTGGTTCAGGCACAGCAGACAACTTGCACACATTCTTAAAATATCCTTTTCCCTTTCGGTGCGAGTCATGCTCTTTAATGCAGGGCAGCCAACAAAACCATCTTGACTCATGAATCACTGGACACGGAAAGTTAACGTTAAATTTCTCATGAGAAACTTGCTGCCTGCATATTCTTAAACAAGCACTATGACCACTTTCTCCAGAGCTGGTATCTGGTTTTGGTTTTCCAGCTTTTTGGAAATGTCCGCAGTCTCATCCAACTTTGTTTGGCTCTCAAACACCAAAATGTAAGGAAGACAGGATTTGCTTCCAGTGCATGGCCTTTTCTTACCTTTGTGGTGGTGTTGGGTTTTTAATGGCTCGCTTTTCTTTACGCTTGCTTTAAAGAAGACAAAAACACACCCTTTGATTTAGCAGAAAGGAATAAAATGCTTGGTTTGGATACCTGCTTTTTCAGGTGAGGTCCCCTAGTGTGGCTTGTGGTCAGGTTCCTATGCATGTTGCCTTGAATACAGTACAACTCAAAGGCTGTGTTCTTAAATTCTGGTTCTCGTGCGCTCTTATTGTATTCCCTGCGCAGAACAGTTTTCTGAGAGCCACTTGAGTGGTTGTTTTGCCTGATCTGGTTTTCTTTCATGTTCACTGCGCACAGTCACTAGCTGGACTGGCTTTTCTTTTTTAAATGCACAAACTATTAAGGATTTGCCGTCGACTTCCAATAGGCTGCTATTGAAACAACTATTAAAAAGAAGTTGATTAGAACGCAGTTTGTCACCTGAGATTTTTAGAAGGAAAGTCAGGCTTAGCACTAGCTCTGTGTGATTACCCAACAGATAGATCCTTCCAGCTTTTTCCAGTGGGACGGTGGGGAGGTTATAAATGGAAAGCTAAGCTGACTTAGAGAGGAGGTTTGTTTTTATAATTTAGTGACAGCTTGGTGTATAATTACTGGTGATCAATTACTCTCAGAACATGGTAATAAAATGCAGCACCTCAACAAACCATCACTTTTCATTTTCAACTTGTTTTCCTTGTTTCTTTCTATAGATCTCTTTAATTTGAAGAATGGTTGAGCTGCCTTGCTAGTGAGAACCAAATTAAAGCCAAAATGAGCTTTCCCTTTTACTTTAAAAGAAAATCTTCCTTCTAAGTACATAATTCAGGCAGCTCATTGATAGAGGCAGTACATTAATAATAAGAAATTCATCTCCAGGCATGAAGTTGACGTTTCTGTGAATGTAGTTATCCCCTGAAAAGAGGCTAGCGTAGCTCAAACTCTGAAGTGCGCTGACGTCTGATTTTTGAACACATGTAAAGTCCTGAGGAGTGCTCTTTCATCTTGCGTGGTGGCCCAGTTTGTACTTGCTCTGTGTCTTCTAGAGCAGAATAAGGTTAACTTCTGACAGTGCAGAAACTCCTGGTGCTTTGCTACTGCCTTGCCGAGGGCTGGAGCTTGGTGTTTATGGCTTTGTTTGTCTTCCTGCAAACCAGCACAGCTGAAATGCCTAAAAGCTTGTATGCATGAGCATCTCTGGATGACTCTGGTTCCCACTGACTTTCTTCCCTCCTCAATTTATAAAGCGCCCCGTCAAAGTCCAGAGATTGATTTGTAGCGCGCACCCACCCTCTCTGCCACCTCTGTATGAGGCCCCTAAAGAGTATTATTGTACTGAATGGCCTCATGCTGGTTCCCTCTGAACAGTTATTCTTTTGTTAGGAAGTGGCTGCGGAGACCTTAGTAAAACTACTAAAATGTTTGTTTACAGGAAACCATGAAACAAACCCTGAATAGCTTCTCCCCTCCCCTCATCCAGCCCTTCTCCACCTCCCCAGTCTTTCTCCAGGCTATGGAGTTCCATATGCACATCTGCACAGATTAATTGTAATGGGCTTGTGGTTTGTTTCCCTGTTCTGATTTTTCTTTTTCAATCGAAGGTGTCAGTATGGATGGCAAGGCCAGTACTGTGATAAGTGCATTCCACATCCAGGATGTGTCCATGGCACTTGCATCGAACCATGGCAGTGTCTCTGTGAAACCAACTGGGGTGGTCAGCTCTGTGACAAAGGTATGCTAATCCTGCAGACGGCCGAGTGTAACACTGCTGAAACAAGGTGGCAGTTTCCTGACCTTCAGCCTCTCAGCATTGTCATCTTTGCTGTTCTGACACTGGTAGCATGTATTCTTAACTTTCCCCTGTGCTGTCCTAATTTGTGTGTGGATGAGTTCTGTAAAGGCTCTAGAACGGTGGAACAAAGTTTGTATGTGGTGATGGTTCTGTTCTCTTCCAACCATAGCTTTCACACTCCTCACCTCTTGCAGATCTGAACTACTGTGGAACCCACCCTCCCTGTTTGAACGGTGGTACCTGTAGCAACACTGGCCCTGATAAATACCAATGTTCCTGCCCCGAGGGCTACTCAGGACAGAACTGTGAAATTGGTAAGTGTCTGATGCAGATACTGAACTGCCACTTCCCAGTTAATTCCTGCTACCTTTTAGTGGCTGGTTTTGGATTTAATTTGAGATTGAGGAAAAGCATGTTTTCAATATTAATTATCATGTAAGAGCTAGCTACAAAGATGTAGATTTGCTTGTTCATGCTTCATCATGAACAACTGGTGTCTGAGCTCACCGGAGAGATCACTGCAGGGTATCTTGTATGGACCAAACAGGTGCAAGCGTATGGCTGAGCGTAGCAGGGAAGAGGATTTCCTACTGACTACCAGCTCTCACAGTGGCACTGGTGTATTGAGAGCAGAAGCATGTGGAGGAAGCAGGGAGTGGCTGCTATTACTGCTGTAGTCCTTACCATGATGTACTTCTGTCCCACACAGCAGAGCATGCCTGCCTCTCTGATCCTTGTCACAATGGAGGAAGCTGCTTAGAGACCTCTACAGGATTTGAATGTGTGTGTGCGCCTGGCTGGGCTGGACCAACTTGCACTGATAGTAAGTCCTTTTAAAGTTGCATTAAGTAATGTTTGCTCTTTTAGGTCAGGCTTTGTAATCCCTGACAAGCATGCAGGGCAGCCTTTCCCAGCTTTAACATCAGTTCCTGGAAGCTGTTTATACTCCTGTGTGCTCTCCTCTGCATATACCAAGGGTTTTGTTCAAATGCCAGAGGAAAGAATGGCTAACGGGTTCTTGAAGGACACGGAATACTGAATTGTTGAGGCATCCTGGCAAGTTGTTTGAAATAGTGTTTAGAGAGACTTGCTGGATCCAAATCTGAAGAGGGGTGCAGATGTTGACTTCTTCCTCCGTGCTTTGAACCCCCTTTCACTCTACTATGATTTCACCAAAACCTCCTTTAAAAATGAGAGCAGATGTCGAAAATTCCAGGAAGCCCCACTGTCTTTCTGTTCCTTGGGGCAAATCCTAGTAGCAGTAGCCATTGACCAAATGTATTGGCTTCTGACATTGCCTGCTCAGTAACAGGAGCTAAGCCTCTCCTCACTCTGCTACAGATATTGATGATTGTTCTCCAAATCCCTGTGGTCACGGAGGAACTTGCCAAGATCTAGTTGATGGATTTAAGTGTATTTGCCCACCTCAGTGGACTGGCAAAACGTGCCAGCTAGGTAAGAACTGCTTTTCTCTTTGCCCAGTGTTATTTTGTTTTGGGAGGTCAAAGCTGAGGGGGGTGAGAAGGGTTCTAGCCCAGCAGGCAGGGTCAGTCTCTTGCCCCTTGCATTACACAGAAGTTATTGGTGGTTGTTTGAAAGCCTACAGACATGTTCTGGTGCACCGAGAATATTAAGTGTTGGTGTTTGCAGGACTGGTCCCTAGGGCAGCCTCAGATTGGCTGCTGCTTCTGTTGTTTTGCAGAAGCATGCTGGCAGTTGAAGGAAAGGGTTAACTAAGCTAAAGACATAGTTTAAACTGTAAATGAAGTGGGGAGGGTGCTTGTGTGCCCTTCATTTCCACCTCCACGTGTATTTCTTCCTTTAGCCTGTGAGAAAGTTGTTGTATCTCTTCAGCCATGTCAGCTCCCCCAGACCAAGGAGTTCACAGCTAGGTTCCAAAATGTGGATGATCTCAGGAAGAATGAGCTGTCTCCATCCTTTACACAACGCACTAATCCCAGTGACCAGTCTGCAGTGCTCCTCCTTCAAAATACTCAGTTGAGACTGGGCAGGGAGGGGAAGTCGCTCTTAATGAGTGCCTGGCTAATTCTCAAATAATTAGCGTAGCCTGTGTGTTCTAATTGCAGAGAAATTGAAGGAGCCTTCAGAGACTGATGCGTGATTGACTTTTGTTCGTTCAAGGCACGCTAATCCATGCTGAATATTACAAGTTCCTCTTAGAGCTGAATGAGCTGCTAAGCATTGCTGTGAAAACCAGCTGCAGGCTCTTATTTCTTTGCCCCCTTCCCCACAAGCCCTGCATTTGGCCATTCACATTGTCTTTTCAGATGCGAATGAATGTGAGGGCAAGCCCTGTGTCAATGCCAACTCCTGCAGGAACCTGATTGGCAGCTACTATTGTGACTGCATTACTGGCTGGTCTGGCCACAACTGTGATATCAGTAAGTGTCTGTAGCCTTAGCTTTATTAAAAGCCGTGTGCGTGTGTTTGAGCCACCGAGTCCTGAGCTGCAATGTAAACATCAGGCGGCGTCCCAGCGAGCGATGCGTTTAGAACGCAAGCGCTCAATGTGAAATGAAAATGCAGAACTTTATCAAAGCCACTTGTCTGTATCATCACTACAATCTGATAAAGTGCCTAAAACAATTATGTGAAGTTTCACTGCTGCTGGTAGAAGAATCACACAAAGTTCTCACCCATTGTAACAGCCTTATCGCAAGAAAGTCATGCAGGAAGCTTGACAAAAGATTTATCTGGTTGCACTGCTACAGAGACTCGAACTCTGCATCGAGTGTAAGCAGGTCTTTGCCGTCTAACCACACTCATTTCTTTACAGACATTAATGACTGTCGTGGACAATGTCAGAATGGAGGATCCTGTCGGGTAAGCCGTTCTGCTTTGACTTTGGTTTCCCTGAACAGTAACTGAAGCATTTTAGTGCAGAAATACCATTAACTGGTGTAGATGATCACTTCTTGGAGCTGAGGGGAGGGCCTGTCGTGCTGCCACACACCAGGGTGTGTCTGTGGAGCAGCAGCAGTAAGTGACTCGCTTTCTCTGCCAGTGCCACCAGTGAGTAGGTAGGTTGTTGTGCAAACTACCTACTGTAAACATAGATATTTCACTTAAAAATGTGGGTTAATCTTGTCTGGAAATGAAGAACTCAAACTAGTGCTGGCACGTTTGTGGTAGTCTGTATCTGTTTATTCCCCCCCCCAAAGACTCCTGCCTTTTTTGGACATAGGAGGAGGATATTCTTGTTGGAGTGATTGTTTTCTACTTTTCCATTTAGTAAGATTGTAAAGATTACATCAAGAGGGAGGAAAAAAGCCTAACTCTAAACTTTCTTGTTCCTTCCCAGGACTTGGTTAATGGTTATCGGTGTATCTGTTCACCTGGCTATGCAGGAGACCACTGTGAGAAAGACATCAATGAATGTGCAAGTAACCCATGCATGAATGGGGGTCACTGCCAGGATGAAATCAATGGATTCCAATGTTTGTGTCCTGCTGGTTTCTCAGGAAACCTCTGTCAGGTAAGAAGCCTGGGTGAAAGCCAGGCCCTCAGCCAGTGGCATTTCTACCAGCACTCTGGATCTGTACACTGAATACCTGACATCCAGTGACCCATGGTATGAAGTTGTACTTGATATTGCTGTCTGTCTGCCAAGAAAGTGCTTGATTAATAAATATAGTGGGAATAAAGAAGCCAACAAAAACCCTGACAGGCTGCTGAGGATTCTTTGTTAAATAGACTGCAAGTGTTCACATGTCAGATTCTTGTTGTGCACTACAAACTGTCAGTGGCTGTTTAACATCAAGCACTGTCTGTTGAAGTTGTTGCAAGTCTAAGTGAACTCTCTCTTATGGACAATTCATTGAGGCAGCAGATAAAGAGGTCAGTTTCCACAGTATCTGCCTGTTGTAGTGAGGGGAAGCTGTGATAAAAACTTCTGTGTCACTCAGCCTTGCCCTTGCTCACCCCCTCCCTTTTTTTTTTCCCCTTTCTTATTTCCCTTTCCTCTCTCTGCACTATTTACAGCTGGACATAGATTACTGTGAGCCAAATCCTTGTCAGAACAGTGCCCAGTGCTTCAATCTTGCTATGGACTATTTCTGCAACTGCCCTGAAGACTACGAAGGGAAGAACTGCTCTCATCTGAAGGATCACTGCCGCACAACTCCTTGTGAGGGTTTGTATCCCCTCACAGTGGAGTGGGGATGAGTGGCAAGAGGTTCAGGCTGGAGTCCTCAGGCAGCTGCAGAGCTGCTTTCGTAGAAGGAGGCCGAGTACTGTCCTGTGCTGCTGTTTCTGCTCGTATGAGTGATGTTTGCAAATAGCAGCTGTCTGACCGACTGCCACGTCAGTGCGCGCAGACAACACACCCAGCGCGTGGCCTGCGGTGCCGAGTTCATTCTAGGCCTTGGACACAGCCTGGCGATGGTCAGGGCAGATGCTGTGATTGTTTTATGCAGAAACAGTTGCCGTAGCCCTTCCATTTCTAGCCAACAAGTACATTTGGCAGTGTTTACACTTCGACTCGGTGATCTTAAAGCTCTTTTTCAACAAAAACGATTGTGTGACATTTATGCCTGGTACATGTCCACCAGGAGAACTGAAAATGTTGTTTCTAGCTTAAGAAAACTGATGGCGTGGGCAGTCCCCTCACAGAGCTCTGCTTTTCCCACAGTGATTGACAGCTGTACCGTGGCAGTAGCGTCCAACAGCACACCCGAAGGGGTTCGCTACATCTCCTCCAATGTCTGTGGTCCTCACGGAAAGTGCAAGAGCCAGGCGGGCGGGAAATTCACCTGCGAATGCAACAAAGGATTCACTGGCACCTACTGCCACGAGAGTAAGAGTCCTTCCTTTCTTTAGAAAAGGGTACATCCTTCCCTTCTAGCCTGCTTGAAGGTTTCCTTCTTGTAACATAGGGAGCCTTGGAACTGCTCTAGATTTTCACATCATGCTCGGGTGAGGCAGAAGGGGGAAGTTCACAACAGCGAGCCTTCTGGCCTTGAACTGTATGATCTTAAAAACCTGGTGTACACATGGTCTGAGGTAGATACTGGTGGGGTCTGACCTTGATCTTGGGGGTTCCTGATTCTTTGGTTCTATTGAGCAGTAACGGTTGAGTGACAGGCTCATCACTTTGTGCAGTTTTCTGCTCTTGCTGATAACCCACTCTCAAAAGGGTCTAAGAAATAAAAGTAGCACCAAATAGTTTTGAGTAGGAAGTTGACTCCTAGTTTGATTTTTATTTCTTCCCCTCTTCTCTAAACTTGCAGATATTAATGACTGCGAGAGCAATCCCTGTAAAAATGGTGGCACTTGTATCGATGGCATCAACTCCTACAAATGTATTTGTAGTGACGGATGGGAAGGGACGTACTGTGAAGCAAGTAAGTTGGCCATTCTTTGGCACATCTTGTGGGGAAGCATCAGGAAGGGGTGACCAGTGCTGTCTGTCAGCTGGAACATAGAAGGTTCCACATCAGTATGAGAAGGAACTGCTTTGTGTGAGGGTGACAGAGCACTGGAACAGGCTGCCCAGGGGTGTTGTGGAGTCTCCTTCTCTGGAGACATTTAAAACCCACCTGGATGTGTTCCTGTGCGACTTGGTCCAGGTGATCTTGCTGTGTCAGGGGGATTGGACTGGATGATCTTTCGAGGTCCCTTCCAATCCCTGATGTTGTGTGATTCTGTGACAACCTCTGCTCAAAGGGCTACAGAGAACAAAGTGTCCTCTTTCTCAGCACTGTCACAGGCTTTCTTGTAGTAACAAATCCAAGTGACTGGGATGGATGGGAGTAGAACCTGGTTCTACTGGCGTTCAGTTTCCTGCTCTGCCTTTTGGAGAGCTTTGTGTAAGAAACCCTCTGCACTATTAGGCACCACTTTAGGACTTACATCTTGGCATTTTCACACTTGTGTTTTGTCGGTCTTGAGAACTGAAGAGGAGGGAGCACTTGACTCCTGTTCCCTGACTGACAGCACAGTTTATGTAATAGGCCTTTTCACTTATTGTTTGCTGACAGAAGGTAAAACAAAAAGCAATGGGAGGAACATGATGGGATAGTCTTCAGCTCTGTGGCTGCGCTTAGCGCTTTGGAAACACCATCTTCAGTGCTTAATCCATGACTAAAACAGAGGCCAAAATGAGGGATGGGACATGTGCCTCTCACGCATTGTTTGTCGTTCTGTCAACACTGCTGAGCTTGTTTTCATTCCTTAATGTATCTAGACATTAATGACTGCAGTAAAAACCCTTGCCACAACGGAGGAACTTGTCGGGACTTGGTCAATGACTTCTTCTGTGAATGCAAAAATGGGTGGAAAGGAAAGACCTGCCACTCCCGTAAGTTCAGCGTTTCCAAAACACAACTGGCTTAGTGTCAGGCTGCTTAAACTTGTTGCACTGCGTGAGGAAAGCACCGGTGCTCAGAACAGTTTGGGTCCTTCACAGGTGACAGCCAGTGTGACGAGGCAACATGCAACAATGGAGGAACATGTTATGACGAGGGGGACACCTTCAAGTGTATGTGTCCTGCAGGATGGGAAGGAGCCACTTGTAACATAGGTAAAGACGCTGTGTCATCACCCGGAAGCAGATGCGGGGCTGAGTCTGCGACCTCAGTTCTTCCTCTGGGGCTCTGCTTGGACTCGGCGACAAATCGTGTTTCTCTTGCAGCACGGAACAGCAGCTGCCTGCCCAACCCCTGTCGTAACGGCGGCACCTGTGTAGTCAGTGGAGATTCTTTCACGTGTGTCTGCAAGGAGGGCTGGGAGGGACCCACATGTACTCAGAGTAAGTTGCCTCTGCTTGAACTTTTCAAGAGTGGCGTGTGATGAGAATATCAGCTCATCCTGTTGCCTTTGGGACCCAGATTGAAACCAGAAGGGAAAGCTTGTTTGATGTAGGCTCTGACATCACCTGGATCTTTTGTTTTTAATGACTTTACGTGATAGAGCCTTGACCTGGGCATGAGAAAGTTGCAAATGAGCTAAGTAGAGACAGATGTTTTCTTGTTTTCTCCCACATTCTTTTTATAAGAGTAGCTCTGTCTGCTTCCACTTCTTACCCCTCCCTCCCTCCTTCCCTCCCTCCTTCCCTCCTGCCTTTTACAAGGAGATCTTCCTGCATACATGTGTTCCACAACACAGTTAACAAATTTTGTGGTAGAAGCCTGGAATAAATTTAGTAGAGAATTTCTGTTGATGTTGAGCTGAGTGCGACAACTTGGGCATTAGGGGAAGTCTGACCCCTCTTTACTGACAGTAGAGCTGTACTGGCTGAAGGCTGCTTGCTTAATGCTGTCTGTCTTGGCTTTGCAGACACGAATGACTGCAGCCCTCACCCTTGGTAAGTTTAGTACGCTTATTGTTCATATTTCCTGTTGCTGTCGTCGTGTTAGAGTTCTGGGTTCCTTGCAGCATTAGACAACGACTTTTGTCTTTTGTAGTTACAATAGTGGCACCTGTGTGGACGGAGACAACTGGTACCGCTGTGAATGTGCTCCAGGCTTCGCAGGTCCCGACTGCAGGATCAGTAAGTGTTTCAGTAGCACTTCACCTCGATCTTTGTCTCGCTTGTCTGTTGGCAAGAGACAATCATCTGTGTTAAGCGGTAGATCAGATTAATGATAGATGTCCTGTGTCTTCTGTAGCTGTATCCAGATGTGTAGCAGATGAGGGGAAGGCAGGAACTGCTGCAAAAATGAAAGGACTTAAAGCTCGCTCAGTTGGAGTTGAAACCTCGTGGTACAACTGAGTGGGCAAAATGCCCTTCAGGGTAGCTGGCCCAGGCAGATTGTGTTTGCATGGCACAGGTTTCTGCTTAAGATGAAAGTGTGCCAGCCAAAAAGCTTGTCAGTTAATAATCGCCCTACCACCCCTGAGGTGATGTGTGCACTTCCCTGTAATTCAATAATCACCGCAGGCAGGAGGGCACCAATGACTTCCCTTAAATAAAAGCCGTACAAAGAGAAGCTTCATAGTGGCAGTGCAGGTGGGAAGGGGTTAAACATCATCAACTGAAGAGTCTAGCAGGGGGCAACACTAGAGGCTATCAAAAGGCAGAAAGCATGTGTGTGCAAGAAGGAATGTGTCCTTGCCCTCGCAAAGCTGCAGTAGCCATAGGTGTCAGGTTTTGACCTTTGTGAGTGCCGCACAGCAGGAACTTCGAAGAACTTGCCCTGAGATTAGACCAGTGCTGCTAACACGAATCTGTCTTCAAGCAGACAGGAGAAAATTAAGTTCGCACTGTCGTGTGTCCTTTGGACATAGAGGAACTTCACTTTCCTCACTTTCCCTTCATGTAGATATCAACGAATGCCAGTCTTCACCCTGTGCCTTTGGAGCTACCTGCATAGATGAAATTAACGGCTACCGCTGCATTTGCCCGCCAGGTCGTAGTGGTCCAGGATGCCAAGAAGGTAGTGCAGATTCTGGACCCGGTCACAGTGCCTGTAACGAGATCTGTGTGACTGCAGTCGAGGGGTCTGGGCTGTATGGGGCGCGGTGTGGCGGTTGGGGTGTTACTTGTCACTGGTTTAAAGCGAGTGTCCGTCTGTGCTGAGGAAGCAAACTCGGCACAGAGCTTAAATGAAGGTGGGAAGGGGTTTTTCACTTTGTTTCTTGTGTAAGTTTATAGCTCTGTTAAATCTCCCTTCAGTTGCTGGAAGGCCCTGCATTACCAGTGTCCTTGTGATGCCAGATGGGGCAAAGTGGGACGACGACTGCAATACCTGTCAGTGTTTGAATGGGAAAATCACCTGTTCCAAGGTACAGCTGTGCTGCCTGTTGGTTGCTACTGGCCTTCTGCCCTGTCACTGGGAGTTACTCATCAGTGTTTCCTCTCTTCCAGGTTTGGTGTGGTCCTCGGCCTTGTGTCATACACACCAAAGGGCACAGCGAGTGCCCAACTGGACACACCTGTGTTCCCATTAAAGAAGACCACTGCTTCACCCACCCTTGCACAGCCGTGGGCGAATGCTGGCCTTCAAACCAGCAGCCAGTGAAGACCAAATGCAACTCTGACTCGTACTACCAAGACAACTGTGCCAACATCACCTTTACCTTTAACAAAGAAATGATGACACCAGTAAGTAGCAGAGTGCAGCTTGGCGTGCTGTGACGCACAGAAACGCTTCTTGTACTGGTGTGGAAATGCACAAAAAGCCGAGGAGGATGCAGTTCCCTGCCCCAAATGCTTCTGTGTCTAGAGTAGGAGAAAAAGCTGGTCTGGAGGGAACTCTGCCTCCTTTTCCATTGGGAGCTCCCACTTCAAGGTGTAAACACAAACACTTCTTGTAGCTCTGTACTCGTGCATGCGTATCCAAAAAACCAATTGGCTCCTGTTCTGTGTCCTCCAGGGACTCACCACAGAGCACATCTGCAGTGAGCTGAGGAACCTGAACATTCTGAAGAATGTTTCTGTTGAATACTCCATATACGTTACCTGCGAGCCCTCGCACTTGGCAAACAATGAGATACACGTTGCTATTGTAAGTATTCGTGGACCCCTTTGGAATGCCTTAATTCATTGCTCAGGTGGGTTTTGTGGAAATCCTCATTCCTGGCTTTGTCAGGACTTAACCAGGGTTTAGTTTTCATCCCAATTCCCTTTAAGAGTAAGGAAGAGATACCGGTGACACATGTACCCGAAAGCTACCATCTGCTGGCAACTGTAGTGGGGGAGTAGTCCAGCATTTTCCTGTTAGACTCTTGAGTGCTGCTTCTTGGGGCTTTTCGTTCATCGTCTTAAGAGATGTGGATAAGCCTGTGCGGAAGTTCGGCGCAGAGCTGGGCTTTCTGCTTGTCTCTGCTTGAAGTACTGAGAGCACCAAGAGCCCCAACTGATTGTGCAAGTTTATAAATAGCAGATTGCCCACGCATCTGATCTGGCGTTTGGTAGTGACTGTACAACTTCTTTCTTCTGCAGTCTGCAGAAGATATCAGGGAAGATGAAAACCCGATCAAAGACATCACAGATAAGATTATTGACCTTGTCAGTAAGCGCGACGGTAACAACACCCTAATTGCTGCAGTTGCAGAAGTCAGAGTACAGCGACGACCAGTGAAAAACAAAACAGGTGAGCTTCAAGTTGTCTCCGAAAACTTGTGAGTTTGCTGTGGCTGGGACAGCCTTTCAAAGTGAGCGAAGCTTTTCTCGCTCTCGCTTCGTGAGAAGCTGCCTCTTGGCCCTGTTAACTGGGAAAAATACTGGGATCTTACAACAAACATCTGGAAACATTCTCTAAACCAGGTGTGGCCTGTTAAGAGGGCTGTTACTCCTGCCCTCCTCATGGAGAAAGCAACTGTCTGGCTTTGAAAGCTCCTGTATATTTACCCGGTGATGCCACCACTGCCCCAATGTGGTGAATTAAATACTGTTGGAGCTTTCCACGTAGTACCAGGCATGTGTCTGCACCTTGGGTATAGCTGTCTGTGGGGAGAGAAGTGACAGGATTGGGTGTGGAACCAGCTGCCCTTGAGGCAGGAGATGCTCCTTCGAAGCTGAGAGCTGTGCAGGACAGTGTCACAAAGCCTGTGTGCCCCTTGCCGGCGATGAGCCGCTTTATGTGCACGTGAGGAGGAGCCTCTTTCCGCAAGGGCTGTCAGTGCATAACCCCAGTGCCAAGCTTTCTTTGCACACCCTGTACTCCGAGAGAGGCAGGGTTACAGTACTGCCCAGAACCCAGTGGAAGAACAAGGCTGAAGAACTGAGCCTTTCTTCCTTTGTAGAGAGGCTGAGAGCCAAGGAACGAGTCTAAGACCACTCGCAGCAGGATTAACCGGTCTCCTATCTGTTCCAGATTTCTTGGTGCCATTACTGAGCTCGGTCTTAACGGTAGCCTGGATCTGCTGCTTAGTCACCGTTTTCTACTGGTGCATTCGGAAGCGCAGAAAGCAGAGCAGCCACACTCACACAGCGTCCGACGACAACACCACCAACAACGTGCGGGAGCAGCTGAACCAGATAAAAAACCCCATCGAGAAGCACGGAGCAAATACTGTCCCAATTAAAGACTACGAAAACAAAAACTCTAAAATCGCCAAAATAAGGACGCACAACTCCGAGGTGGAGGAAGACGACATGGACAAGCACCAGCAGAAGGCCCGATTTGCCAAGCAGCCAGCGTACACTCTGGTAGACAGAGAGGAAAAGCCCCCCAACAGCACGCCCACAAAACACCCAAACTGGACAAATAAACAGGACAACAGAGACTTGGAAAGCGCACAAAGCCTAAACCGGATGGAGTACATCGTATAGCAGACGGTGGGGTGCTGCCATGCAGGGCCTTGGAGCATTGTTCTGGAGGCACACAAGAGCTTGTAGTTCTGAAACCCTTGTGTAATATTTGAGTCTAAGGCTGTTCTTTGCTTAGAGTCCCTGTGTTAATTTAAGTTTTGACAAGCTGGCTTACACTGGCAGTGGTAGTTGCTGTGGTTGGCTGGGATACCAAGTGCTGCATCTCACATCTATGCAAAACTAGTCCAAAGTGCCCTCCCGTCAGCTCGGCCGCGGCCGACGCAGCCTGGAAACGTCTCCTGAGGCATTGCGTGGCCTTCCCGCGCCTCCCTCACGCTCCTTGTTCTGGGTTGGGTGTTTTTTGGGATGGTTTTTTTTTTTTTTTGCCAGATGTCCTGATTTCTACAGTTTCTTTAGAATAATGCATTTTATTTATATTTATTGAATTTGAGTTTTTTGTATATTGGTTTTATGGTGATGTACAACTAGTTCTGTATTTGAAAGTGCCTTTGCAGCTCAGAACCACAGCAACTATCCAAAATAAGTTTATTTATTTTTTTATTGTATTTTTGTTGGGGGCGGGTGGGGGGAACTTGTCAGCAGTTGCTGGTAAATGAAGAATTTAACGAGGAAAATGTGTCAAAAATAAAAGTTTGTATAGATATGTAAATAATTCTTTTTTTTATTAATCACTGTGTATATTTGATTTATTAACTTAATAATCAAGAGCCTTAAAGTATCATTCCTTTTTATTTATATGTACGTGTTTAGAGTTGAAGGTTTTTTGATAGCAGCGTAAGCTTGTGGCTTCTCCATTTTGAATTTACTTTCCTGTTACATGTTGCCTATATTATGCCAAAACTCTCTGAGGTGTTCTAAAATAGTTTATTTTTAATAGGATGGGCTCTCATGCCTTGATGCTGGTTTTTGTACAATGTCAAACGTTTGAAACACCTTCCATAGTATCACTTTAAGACTATTTGTAAGTACTGACTGAGGCAGTTTAGATGAATTAGACTAGAACCATTTTTTTTTGCTGCTTTAGACTTGAAAAACGAGTGACAGGCAGGTGATCTGCTAAGGAGCAGTTTAAGGGAACAAAACGGAGCTATTACTTTATGTAGATGAAATGTGAGTGGTTGCATGTAATTAAAATATCCCATTAGTGTGTGAAGTTGGAAACACAGCAATCTTACTTTGTAAATCCTAAGTAATTTTTTTCTCACCATGAGTATGTACTGAACCACCTGTAGATTTGACTTTTTTTGTAATCTGCATTTAGGGAGTATTCTAATAAGCTAGTTGTGGGATACTTGAACAGTAGAATGTCCAGTAAGATCACTGTGTAGGTTTGCCATAGGTTACACTGCCCGCCTTAACAAGTGAGGAAATCCAAGTGCTATTACCACGTGTAGGATCAAAAGGCTTATCAACACGGCAATCTCAGTGGGTAACCAGCGAGATGCTGAAGATACCTTGTATTGTGATATTAGTGTTTATATGAAAATGCATCTTTGATGTGTTGTTCCTGGCAATAAATCTTGAGAAGTAATATTTATTAAATTTTTTGTACGAAAACACAGAGCGTGGAGATTATTGAGCTCAGAGCTGCTCCGCAGGAGTTGCCTGCACAAAGACCCTGGCAGGCGCCGCCTCACTGCCCCACATCTTGCCTCTGATTTCAGGCCAGTGTCTTGTCAGGTGGCAACGCGTTGCCCTCTGGCTCTGGATCAGGCTGAAGGAGGCTGAAAGCAGCAGGGCCCTCGTCAGTGCCTTCTAGCTCATGTACCTCGGTGTACTTGTAAGAAGAGGAGGAGGAGGATGTGACTGGAATTGTGCAACAAGTTTCCTCTGCAGGCCAATAAGCTACCACCAGATAGTAACCAAGTCTGAGTAGCTAGGCAAGATCCAAACTGCTGACCTGGATGGGAAAAGATCCACAGATTATACTGATCTCTAAGGGGCAGAAAGTGCTGTGTGAAGCACAAAATAAACTCTGAAAATCCTCAACAGCGGCTTCTAATGCTGAACCAACGCAGCCCCCTCCTGAGGGGCTGTGTGTGCAGTGTGGGACCTGCCTGATGCACTGCTCTTCCTGCAGCTTGTCTTCCTGGTGCCCCTGCAGAAGCTGCACGGGCCAGGAACATCAGCTGTAACAGACTCGCTGGGAAAATCATACAAAGGAAGGTCAGGCCGTTGCTAGTACTTTGGCTTAAAGCAGCCCGCAGGGAGATTTAGGCCTGTCCCATTTTGTTTGTAGGAGACACAGACCCTTTACCTAATGGATGTGATGAACACTTGAACTTGGAGCAAGACCCCTCTCTCTTGTATCTTCTTTACAGCTGTACATAAAAAAGCAACTGTGATAAAAATCAATTTATAGTGTTATTGTTTTACTTCAAACTCGCTGTAAAAGGTTTCTTGTCAGTACGTGATGGTGAAGGAGGTCCTGCTAGAGCTCATCACAACCTGCCACGGTACTTTGGTGCTGGAGAATGACCAGTCACTGCCTGCTGAATGGCAAGTGAACAAGGTAAGCCTCGTCTGACCGCTTCAGTAATTCTTCCCCAAACAAATCCCGCTGCCTCCAAGCTGCAGGGAAGCCACCTGAAGACAGTAGAATCTTCTACCTGCCGCAGAAGCACTTCAAAGTCAGGCCAATACCTCAGTGCTTTTCCATGTGCGTAATGAGTTAAACCATCTTCCTGGCATCTGCTGCTCACCTGGGTCTCAAATAAGTCAAGATATCGATACCTGAACTTGCCAGTACAAATCTTAGCTTCTGCATAAGGGAAGGCCGACTATGTACACACACAAATAAATGGAGCCTGTGCTAGCCCTGGGAATATGTATTTGACAGGCTACTTCAAAACCTACTTGGGCAAAGTCTAATTACAGACCTAATCATTCAAGACAGTGACAAAGCAGTTTAGATCTTTGAAGAAGTCTTAGATGTAGAGCAAAACAAAGCTTCAAAACATGTCAAAATCTCGACTGCCGCATCCATTTATCTATTTCCAGCCCTTCTGGTGCCAGAAAATACTGTGATGACCAAGCCAAGTAGCTGTAAATGTAGAGGTTCTCCATACGCAACCTGTTCTTCCCAAATGACTGATGTCATCACTCCCTGTTAGCATGATAATGTTAGAGCCAGCCCAGTTGTACAGGAGAAGGAAAGAGCAGTCCATGGAGGGGCTATGAAGGTATTTTTAGATTACGTCCTCGTATCTCAGTGGTTAGCTTTTAAATGTTGTGAACAGAAGCCGAAGCCAGTCTGCCACAGGTCAGAGCCACCCCCAAGCTTGGGACAGCGTTTTCTGTCGTCACAACAGTAAATAGAAATGTGGAGTTTAAGGCCTTCCCTCTGGAATACCGCTAGGACCTGATTTTTGTGACCATCACACTCCACCAGTTTATTGCTCTGGGAAGAAACTTTCTGTTTAGTGAGGAGAAGCTTCCCACTGCCCGTGCGCGTCTGATCTTTATTCATTTCTGCAGCAGAAGGTCTGTGCTGCCATCTAAACAGGGGAGCTTTAAAAAAATTTATCACTACTACTAATAGCAATAATAAGGAAACGACTCCCCTTTCGCACCCTCAGCTTCGTTGCACCAACAGCTAATTAAACCTGTCGAATCTGGGTTTGGTCCAGCTGGAGCTGAATGCAGCCACATCAAAGCCCTGCGCCTCCACACGGAAGGGCCCATCTTCGCAGAGGGGAGCAGCGAGCAGGTGCTAAGCAGGCGTGTTACCTCAGCTTAGTGCCAAAGTGTTCATGTCACCGGGGGAAGGCAGCCTTGGGAAGGGCTCCTTCTGCACTGCCCACAGGAGCAGACGACCCGAGGCCAAGCAACTGGGTAACACCCACCAGTGCTGGGCAGTTTTGCTGATGAAGCCATTTCCCTCTCCAGACACAGCAGCTGCAAACGCTGGCACCACGAGAGTTAACAGCACTAATCAGCAATTTGCCAAGCATGCTACAATCTCACTGGTCCTTCAAGACTGCTTGATGCAGCTCTTAGCGGCCGGCCCCCGGCAAAAGGCAGAAGCTGGACGGTTTCATTAGTGCGTGCAAAGATAAGAAGTTCTGACAACGGAAGTACCAAATTCAGCCTTTTATTCCCCAGAACGCAGAAGCGATTGCGTAAGCTCCCCCTCCCCTTCTAAGAGGAGCAAGAATGTTTAAAAACGCCTAAGAATCTGTCGACTTCTTTTTCAGCACGAACAGCAGCAGCTGTCACGACCACTGCCCAGCGGCGCGCACCGTGTTTGCTCTGGAAGGTTTGTTACTACCACCAAAACAGGGAAGAACCAGGAAAAGCGCCATGTAATGACTGGTGCCATTTTCAGTGGGGCAAGTGATGAAGGTTCTGCATGGTCTACTGGCCACAGGACGGAGACTGAGCCCAGGGTTTCCCTCCACTGGGGCTGCAGTGGAGGGATGTGCTGTCAGACTGGAGTTCCAGCCCAGATCTCCCCGTGAGTGCCGGCTCCGTGATGTGTGAATTGTTTCAACCAGTGTCTCTACAGCGGCAGGACGGCGGAGGTTGTTTCCTTGGATGATTCCCAAGTTGCAGCTGAAGTGCCCTCTGACACTGTGGAACTTTCACAAGCCTTTTCACAATTTCTCAGTGTAAGCCAACATCAAACAGTCCCCGTTTAAACATGCCACCTTATTGCCACCATGAGAAGGACAAGGTCACGCACTACCAGGTTCCATTTTAATTACCTAGGAAAAAAGACTTACAAGGATGGGAGAACCATGTTCAAAAATCCTTGAGGGAGCTGATGCAGGAATGTGCAGTGCAGGTGCCGCAGCGAGCTTGCTTCACCTGGAAGAAGTTGCTGAGTCTCAGTGCTGCCCAACTGTCAAAAGAAGCACATTCACATCCCTCCCAGGTTCAGCTGCAGAGTGCTTTGAGATCCCTTTGAAGAGAGAGAGGCTCAGTGTGGCTGCTCTTCCCCAATCCCACATCTTCTCGTTCACATGGGGTTTTGGATGCTACTTTAGTGCTTATTAGGGAAGAAAAAGGCAGAAAGCAAAGAAGGGAGCAGCACCTTTTATTAAAGCTAATTTCTGAGGCCAACCCACACTTCCCACAGCTGTCTCAGGGACTCTTGGTACCATTAACTCTTTGGCTCACGCTGGCATTAGGGAGTTTCAATACAACGTGAACATGCATCTGGCACAGCCTACCTGGATTTTACACCTTTCTTACTCCAACTGCAAACAACCACATTTCCTCCATCTTCTTCCTGAAAAAGAATCCCAACTTACAGTCACCGGGCCACTGAGAAGATGACACAAAGCCACCAATTAACACTCAGCCCATGCGACCCACATGCATGAAGGAAGGAAGTCCATGCTGACAAAATCAATGCCGCCAGAAGGCTGCTTAACACCTCACTCAGCAAAACCTTCCCTAGCAAGGAAAAGTTCTGGTTCTTACAACTGTCCTCTTCCTCTTAGAAGCAGGTGCTCTTGCCATGACTCCAGCCAAGCCCAACACAGAACAGCAGCTCTGCAACTGTAAAAACACACTAGCAGATGCTCCAGACCCTCATACGCACGACGACAACCCAACAGGTAATATCAGAGCCACCACAAAGCTTGCTACTCAAAATAGCTCCCGCGATAGTTACACCCTCCCATCCGTGAGCACCAGGCAAGGGAGGTTTTGCCTTGGCCTGCTTCCTCTCCGCAACAAACATGCAAAGGGCTGCTCCAGCTTTTGATGTGCGCCGAAACGCAAAACGCTCACTACAGTCGTTAAAAATACTGGTTTAAAGAAAGACGGAAACAACAGTCTGCACACACTGGAAAGTGTTTGGCTAGGAGAGGCCTCTGTCACCGCCAGCAAATTGACCAGATGATGCGTTACAACCCCCCCCCAATCCAAAACGGGCTGGTTAAGAATAGAACGTCGTTTCCTGGTGGGCTTTTGCCAGTCTCAGGTCTCCACAGACTTCGGAGTTCAAAAGTCCTGGCGACCAAAACCTCTAACACAGCAGTCACACACAAAAGAGACAAATTACAAACCCAAGAAATCACCTCTCTGCTTCACGGGCAGTTTCAGAGCAGAACATTAATGTTAATGGCAAGTTGTGCCGACGCTGCTCAGAAGCAAACCAGACAGCTGCAGCCAAGACCTGCAAACTCATGACTCTACTCCAGAACTTTCCAGCTCCCTTCTTTATTTTTTACCTACATGTGATTTAGGAAATCAGGTTTGTGGGTCAAGAGCATGTGTCACTAAGCCCCTGCTAGTCACCTGGGTGCAGGTGGATTGCCAATGAACACTACACTGAGGGGACCCTGAGCTTCAAGTACAGAGACAACCAAGAGCTGCGTAACAACAGAGCATCCATCAGGGCAGCAAGAGAAAAGCTTCTGTAACAGATCTGCTGATAGACAAGCATCTAAAATCCAGAAGTGACCACAAATTTACCACTATTTCCCTGAATAACTGCCCTTCTCAGAGGATCTGAGAGACAACTTCAAGGAGCTAAGGTCTAAACTTTACACAGCTACCACCCGCAGCGGTCACTGTACAACCAGTGTGCTCCCAAGTCTGCATCAGCAAGGTTAAGGTTTTTCTCCAACCAGTATGACTTTATGAACTCGTGTGTGGCACAATCATCTAAACCTCTCCTCTAAGTGTCCGCTATGTCCAAGAACGTTATCACAAAGATCCAAGGAAAAACAAAGCAGAAATAATGGATTTAAAACAAGCTCGTTCCATTTCTCACACCCAGCAAACTGGCGCCAAGCCTTTCCACACAAACTATCACATCAGTCTGTTTTAATTACTCTCGTTTTTCTGATACTTAATGTCCTTCCTCCTAAGTCCATCAAAACGTGCTCTTTACTCCCTTTCTGGCCCAGCACCTCCAGTCCATACAAAAAAGGACACTAACCATTGCTCAGGCTACTCCTCCTCTGCACTCGGGTTCATCTGCAGCCACAGTTTTGCTGTTTTGAGAAGAGCGTGCTGCAGAGCCTGCAGAACAGTCAGTATTAGCAACCACAGTGCACAGCGCTGGAAGGACCACCACGTGAGGATCACCACGTGAGGATCACCACGTGAGGAACACCACGTGAGGAACACCACGTGAGGACCACCACGTGAGGAACACCACGTGAGAAACACCACGTGAGGAACACCACGTGAGGACCACCACGTGAGGAACACCACGTGAGAAACACCACGTGAGGAACACCACGTGAGGACCACCACGTGAGGAGCACCACGTGAGGTGCACGCTGAAAGAGAACATATCCTAGCAGGTGTGCAAACCCCTTTGCATTTATAGTGACAGCAGAAAACATTTCTAGCAGAAAGACGCTGCTCAAGCGACAACGTCTTGCTGTCAACCACCGAGGGGCTGACTCTGCTAAGGGCTTATGGAATCATTAGGGATTGGAAGGGACCCCGAAAGATCATCCAGTCCAATCCCCCTGACACAGCAGGATCACTTCACTGGGAAGAAGTTATATAATCTGTCAGGGTTGGAAGGGACCACCTGATTATTCAGTTCCAATCCCTCCCCCAGCACAGACAGGGACACCCCACTCTAGATCAGGCTGGCCAGAGCCCCATCCAGCCCGGCCTTAAACACCTCCAAGGACGGGGCCTCCACCACCTCCCTGGGCAACCCATTCCAGGCTCTCACCACTCTGATAGTGAAGAACTTCCTCCTCACATCCACTCTAAATCTACCCATCTCCAGCTTTGCTCCATTCCCCTGGTCCTGTCACTACCTGACATCCTAAAAAGCCCCTCCCCAGCCTTTTTGTAGCCCCCTTCAGATACTGGAAGGCCACAAGAAGGTCACCTGGGAGCCTCCTCTTCTCCAGACTCAACAGCCCCAATTCTCTCACTCTGGCCTCACAGGAGAGCTGCTCCAGCCCTCTGATCACCCTCGTGGCCCTCCTCTGCACTCGCTTCAGCACGTCCACATCCCTCCTGTAATAAGGGCTCCAGAACTGGACGCAGTGCACCAGGTGGGGCCTCACCAGAGCAGAGTAGAGGGGGAGAATCACCTCCCTCGACCTGCTGGCCACACTGCTCCTGATGCAGCCCAGGATCAGGTTTGCCTTCCGGGCTGCAAATGCACACTGTTGGCTCATGTTGAGCCTCTCGTCCACAAGCACCCCCAAGTCCCTCTCCTCAGGGCTACTCTGCAGCCAGTCACTGCCCAGCCTGTATTTGTGCTTAGGATTGCCTCGACCCAGATGCAGGACCTTACACTTAGTCTTGTTGAACCCCATCAGGTTGGCTTGTGCCCACCTCTCCAGCCTGTCCAGGTCCTCTGGATCACATCCCTGCCCTCCAGCGTGTCCTCATGGCGCCAGCAGCAGCAGCAGCAAAAGCCCGGTGGGGCTGAGCCCGCTCAGGTCCCGACGCTCTCGGGAAGGGCCAGGAGCGGGGGGGCGGTCACGGCAGCGTCTTTGGGCACTCAGACCCCTTTCCCCAGGCCCCTCCCCTGCCCCGGCCCTGGGTCAAGCGGTTTCTGCAGGGGACAGAGAAAGTGCCCTCAGCCTGGGGGCAGCAGCTGCGGCGGCAGCTGAAGGAGTCGGAGCAGCAGGAGGAGGCAGCGGCCACCAAGGTTGCCAGATTGGACCTCCTGTTGCCTGAGGAACAGGGATTCCTCGAGCCAGAGCACGTAGAGTACCCCCTGACCATCACCCACGGGGACATCGCGGAAACCGTGGATGCGGCCAGCTCTGCCAAGCATATTGACCTGCAGTTGGACCAGTTTGGACCCTACAAGCTGGACTATGGGAGGACTCGGAGGCACCTCCTCCTCGGTGGCCGCCTGGCTGCCCTGGACTGGCAGATGAAGGCCTTGCTCTGTGAGATCGGTGTCATGGAGAGCATCAACGACGTTGCTAGCTCCATGCAGGGACCCTGCTGGCGGCGGCCCAGCGCCGCTGACTCCACATCTACTACAACCAAGGGCTGGAGCTCAACTGCCTCAAGAGCTTCTGTGGGGTCCTGCAGCTTCAGTTCCTGCCCTTCCACTTCCTCCTGGCCACTGCCAGCGACTGGGGCTTCCTGCAGTACCTGGACGTCTTGGTGGGGCAGGAGGTGGCCACCTTGGCCACCAAAGGCGGCCGCTTGGCTGTGATGGCCCAGAACCCGGCCAACACCATCATCCACCTGGGCCACAGCAACGGGACAGTGACACTGTAGAGCCCCAAGGTTGCCAAACCCCTCAGCAGGGTCCTCTGTCACTGCGCAGCTGTGAGGGCACTGGCTGTGGATCCCGGGGGCAAGTACCTGGTATCAGCCGGGCTGGACTGGCGGCTGCGCCTGTGGGACATAGGATCATAGGATCATAGGATCATAGGATGTTAGGGGTTGGAAGGGACCCAAGAGATCATCGAGTCCAACCCCCCTGCCGGAGCAGGACAAAACTATCTAACACAGATCACAGAGGAACGCATCCAGGCGGGCCTTGAAAGTCCCCAGAGAAGGAGACTCCACAACCCCCTTGGGCAGCCTGTTCCAGTGCTCTGTGACCCTCATAGTAAAGAAGTTCCCCCTTGTGTTGAGGTGGAACCTCCTCTGCTGCAACTTACACCCATTG
>VXBP01005032.1:56768-93276 GCA_013400115.1 Rhinopomastus cyanomelas | reverse complement strand
CCAGAGAAGGGCAACGAGACTGGTGAGGGGCCTTGAGCACAAGCCCTATGAGGAGAGGCTGAGGGAGCTGGGATTGTTTAGCCTTGAGAAGAGGAGGCTCAGGGGAGACCTTATTGCTGTCTACAACTACCTGAGGGGTGGTTGTGGCCAGGAGGAGGTTGCTCTCTTCTCTCAGGCAGCCAGCACCAGAACAAGAGGACACAGCCTCAAGCTGCGCCAGGGGAAATTTAGGCTTGAGGTGAGGAGAAAATTCTTCACCGAGAGAGTCATTGGCCACTGGAATGGCCTGCCCAGGGAGGTGGTGGAGTCGCCAACTCTGGAGCTGTTCAAGGCAGGATTGGACGTGGCACTTGGTGCCATGGTCTAGCCTTGAGCTCTGTGTTGACAGGTTGGACTTGATGATCTATGAGGTCTCTTCCAACCTTGATAATACTGTGATACTGTGATACTGTAACTCCACCGTTTTTTCAGCATTTCCAGCGTACTGATGCATCTGTCCTAGCAACTCTACTTATGAACTCCCACCACATGATAAAACATTCACAGACTGTTTTCCAAGTAGAGGAACAGTTACTATTCTCAAACTGAAATACAGTTCTTTGATTGAACTTGTGGAATATCGCTGTACATTATAAACTGGGCTGTCCTTTTCAAAATGCCAATGAGTTCAGTAAAAAACCATTAAGAATCATGTCCTGTTACGTGCAGGAGTAGCGATACAGCATTTGAAACTTTTTGTAGGGAAAGCTGATGGTTTTTAAAAAATGCATTAAGATTGAAATTGGAGAAACAACCAGAGCAAACTGCACCCCTCTGGTGAGGAGAACAACTGTTTAAGCTACCTATGGCCTAACAAAGAAGGCAAAATCTAACTCCTGCATCAATACAGTCTTCATTATCGACTATAAAAATTCCTCTTGATTTCAAAGCCTGGGTCTTAACTATGTAAGTTTTCGCTTGTCAAGAGTCACTATGGTCTGTACTACTTAGTCCAAGAGTGAGACCAATCTGTTACAAGCTACTTTCTCAAAATACAAGGTATGAACCTGAGTTTGTCACTCAATACATAAATCCTAGCAAGCGCAAACACTGTGAAGGTCCCCAGAACATCATCAGGTCAGCACATGACTTCTATGAGGAAAATGCCTTTTTGCTTTTGAAGCCTTTTGTTTGTTTTTTGATCATATTTTACATGTAGCAGGAATCAACAGACTATTCTGGAAGCAGTAAATTCAGAGTTCTCTTGATGTGCATTGGAGCACTTCTTAGATAATAGAAAAAAAGACAAATTCCTAATAAGCTGTCACTGGCATCACACACAATGTGATACCTCATAAATAAACCTAAAGCTGCAAGAGGGAGGGCCTTTTTAAAAAGGGACATACACAGCAAGAACATAAATGCTTTCTAAAGCTACAGAAGGTACTCCATCTATTGACGTACTGAGAAGCACGTGACACACGCTTTGTGTATTTGCTCGAAGGCAAAAAGCTTTAAAATTAACGCTAAGTAATTGAGATATTAATCATTCCGATTTGATGTAGCGATGCTACAAGACTCTGATTCTATCTTCAGAGAAAACATCCACCAATAAGAGAAAAAGACAAATAGCTCTTAAACCCAAGTAACTTTTCACAATAACTGAGAGGATATTAATGCTAGATTTTGATTTTTCTAAAGAAAAACAGTGTCTTTAAAAACATGTGTCTTCAGCTGCCTTTGCTATCAATTTCCAGTGGTCAAGAAAAAGGACCTGTATGCAAGATACACATACTTCACGCTTTGAAGATCTTTTGTTAAATAGGAAGATAATTTCAGGTGGAGCTGGACCCCCTTCTGCAACTTACAAACCACAAGAGAAGGAATATACTACTTAATTGTCACATGAGCATCTGAAAAAGCAAGGCACTGCATTAATCCTGTGCTACAGCTTTTTCACAGTCTGACATAAGGATCCTTTATCTGCTTTCCAAATCTAAATAGGCACTGGTGCCAACCAGTACAGATGTCTAACCATCTATCTGAACACTCAAGTAAACTGCTACAGCATGGGTTATAGGACGTAACAGACTCCTACTCACAGTACAGGAGCTATACAACATGATTCAAATACTTAAAGTTTCAAGTCTTACAGAAAAAAACATCTGGGAAAGAATTACATACATTTTTAAAAGCAGCTGTTCTCTTTATACAAGTACAATAGTGTTTAACAACTGTAGGAGATCTTGGGAAGAATAATAGTACTCGTGATCTTACAGGCTGTAAGAAAGCAAACTATACAGAATAAGCAAAACTATACAGCCCAAGAGATAATTACTGTTCAACAATTAAGTCAGTGTTTTAGCTTGGTTTCCAAAGCAAACACTACTACCCCCAAAGTCACCAAGATTTCTGAGCTCACACTGGAGATCTTTCCCTGTAAATACTTTCAAGTCATTACAAATTGTTCAAAAATGCTCCTGTGAACTTTACCATCATATATTGCAGCTTACTGTTCAGTCAAGTTATGAAATTCCTATTACTTGTAGCAGAAGTAACCTGCTGAAGGTTGAGAAACAGACTGCTTTTCAAAAGAAATAAAAAAGCAAATCCATCAAATATTTCTTGCCCAATAAAAATATAAAAAATAATATTAAAAAATGAAACAATCTAAACCTTTTAAAGTCCTAAAGTATTCAAGATCTTGCAGATGCACAAAAGCTGCATAAAACCATTAGCTCAGCACAGCTCTACACGTTCCACTCTGAAGCTTTGCTGGAGGTGCCTGCCCTCTCAAAGTCTGCGGACAGGCAAGAACATCATCAAGTGCAAAGTCAAGAATCCTAGCTCATATCCCCATTAACTGCCAGTAAGCGAGTGAGAGGGGTGAGGAAAATGAGGGAGGTGAAAGGATGATGACATATGACACAATCTTAAACAACCACAAGGCTTTGACACATGAGAACTTGTGGACATTGATTAGTAGTTACGTTTAAATCAACTGAAATACTCGTACAAGAAGCAAATACCAAAATCAGTAACAGATTACTCAGTTGTCCCTACTGCTTGAAAATTGCTTCATATAGAAATGATTTACTTAATAATTTATATTGCAGTGACAAGAACGTTGGACTTCTGCTCTCCTTTATCTGGACTTTGCACATTGAGAGGTAAGTAACCTTTTGTTGAAGACGTATTCAATGTACTTACTGGTTTTAAGACAATTTAAGTATTCCTTTCGATTGCATTTCACAAACACTCTAATATTTAAGATAAACAGTGCTGCAGATCAAAGGTTTTCAAATTAGTTCCTTGTAGGAATATTTTGGCCTTTCTCCAAAGACAGTACGAGTAACTCACCCAGTGGCAAGCATGAAAGCTGAAACAGCTCTCAAGTAAAAATACTGTGCATTTGTCAACAAATTACGTTCCTTTACAGTCCTAGTGCCTGTGAGCTTTAGTTCATGTACAGTCCTAGCTCTGTGAGGTTTCTCTGAAATTCTCCACAGCCTTCTCTGCTCTTGACTAACTGAAATAACTGTGTCAGATCTCATTTCATCATTTGTCTGCTTCTCCGGACCATTAATGCAACAAACAGTGGACAGCTAGTAAACATTTGCCATGCAGAAAGCAAATCAGTTTGTAGGGTATAAGAAGAAACTAAGACAAGTTCAGACCAATCTCACTGAAGCAATTCACAGCATTACGGCTCTCACGTATCCTCCCTCCCCTTCTGGAGGAGGTTCCTACCCTGGTTGCAGAGTTGGCAGATGGGAGGACACACACTCCCCAGTAGTTCCTGCCCACAACTGAATGCATTAGCCTAAAATACAGGGAGGTCCGGTTTGCATGAACCCACCAGACCATGAGATACTCAGCAAGACGAGACGTGAACAGAACCCTTTGGGCAAATTCTACTCTACAAGTGGCAACTCCAAGGAGAATGGGCAGACAGCTAGGCCAAAAGGGAATGTTGTAAAACTGCCATGGCTTTCTACTTTATGACCAGCACAAAGCTGTTACCACCACTACATTGTGCTGCAATTTCTCAGATAGCAGTCTTACAATCAAGCCAGTTTCAAGCTACCCTGACACAGGATATCACTCATCCTTACCCAGCTCCTAAGGCCCTGCCAAGTCTCTATCAACCCTAGAATTTCGCAGCCATGCCATTAGAGTCTGACAGAAGTGATCTAGCTGAAAGCTAACCATGCAAACAGAAAAAAAAAAACCCTGGAAAGCAAAACTACCTCTTGTTTTCAGAGGCATTAATGAATTAAGCAGTCCCCCCACACATGCCAGTACTGACAGATACTGAGGACAAAAGGGCATGGCTAAGAGAACAGGAAAAGCATCAGGAGGGACTGCATATTTCAGTCTTGCATCAGCTGGAGCAGAGTATGAAGGATAAGTCAAAAAAAGTGAACAAAGTTTGAAGTGTTTACAGTAAAAACTCACCAAAGAGAAAAGCAACTCTATTCCAACATTGTGTATTATTTGGATGCAGTTCATTAATATCCTGCTTCCCTCCTCTCTAGTGTTTTGAAAAAAGTAGTGAGCCCTGTTCATATAGTTACTGAACTACAACTTCATATGGAACTGTTACTCTCTTGCTGTGTGTCCTATAATGAGAGAAAATAATGTAGCACATTATCTGAAAACACAGGAAAACTAGATTGTATGGAATTTTAAAAAGGATAATGAAATCAAAACCCTTCAACAAGACAAGTATTACAACAAACATAATATTAATGTATGTATGAGATGTTACTTCCCAACCAGGCTGACTAGTGCCTGCTGCCTACAGGGGTGGTCCTGCTTACTTCATCCATACCCTGGCTGCATGCTCCTGCATCATTTTTTGTCACAGTTGGCAGCTGTATGGGTACAGGATGAGTTGGTTCAGTGAACTGCCGTGATGTAAAACTGATCCTCCAATAAAAATCAGAAAAACTTTGCAAACACATAATTTTCTGCTGGAACAAATCAATGAACTAATTCATTTTCTACTGAAGACTCACTTGGTCCTTTGTAACCAGAAAGGAAAGGAATATCTAACTGGAATCAGAGAGAATGTAGAATGACCTTTTCAGTAGTAGCACCCCCATTGTAGCAGGCAGGCAGACACACATACAGTTCCATGCACTTACACGGCGCATTTGCACTTACACAGTGATGAACTGTGCAACTGTATTTCACAGTGTTTCCCTCTTTCCACACCTAATCTGATATCACTTAACAATAAATGTCATCAAAGTATTTAAGATAACTAAATTCCACATGAAGTTGTCCAGCTGAAGATACTGCTTTTATCTTTAAAAAGTTCTCATTCTGCTTTCCAACAGACACACTAGTCCAGTTGCATCTACTCCAGTGTAAAGTCTTCTGTTAATTACAGCTAAGTGTCCATTTTCATTAAAGAACCAGAAGCCTCTTCCCAGCATAATCAGACTCAAAGTAGATAATCTCATTTATGCTTTTGTGTTTATAAATAAATTGTGCATGAAAATGAAATAGTTTGCTTTTATTTGTCTTCTGGGGATTTAAGAAGCACTGAGCATACAGCACTTTTCATAGAATCCTAAGGGATTGGAAGGGACCTTGAAAGATCATGTAGTCCAATCCCCCTGACACAGCAGGATCACCTAGAACAAGTCACACAAGAACACATCCAGTCAGGTTTTAAATATCTCCAGTGAAGGAGACTCCACAACCTCCCTGGGCAGCCTGTTCCTGTGCTCCGTCACCCTCACTGGGAAGAAGTTCCTTCTCATATTAATGTGGAACCTCCTCTGTTAGAGCTGACACCCATTGCCTCTCATCCTACCACTAGATGACATTGAGAAGAACCTGGCTCCATCCTCCTGACACCCACCCTTCACATATTTATAGACATTAATGAGGTCACCCCTCAGTCTCTTCTTCTCCAAGCTAAAGAGACCCAGCTCCCTCAGCCTCTCCTCATAACGGAGGTGCTCCACCTCCTTCATCATCCTCATGGCTCTACGCTGGACTCTTTCCGGCAGCTCCACATCCCTCTTGAACTGAGGGGCCCAGAACTGGACACAACACTGCAGATGTGGTCTCAGCAGGGCAGAGCAGAGGGGGAGAAGAAGCTCTCTTGATCTGCTAACCACCCCCCTTCTGATCCACCCCAGGATGCTGTTGGCCCTCTTGGCCACAAGAGCACACTGCTTCTTCTTCTTGTTTACCTAAGCAGGAGTTTTGTGAGTTTTCTAAGAGTAATATTCTGTTTAGAATCTTTATTTTGGAATAATATTTTCAGTAACTTAATATGGCTCAGTGGAACCCTGAGATCTTTTCAATCAAGACAGGATCTTCTACTCCCCATTTTATTTTCTGATTTCACACAAATAGCAAATTTAGATTTCCACTTTAGTCCCACCATTAGATTAACCTCCTTCATGCTTTCCCTACTACTGCTTCCTCTCACAGATTCTAGTATAAAGACAATGTGGTTATCAATGAATAGTCCATTGTTAGCACATTCTCAAATGCTCATAAGCCTCCAACAAGCCTTCCACCCATTTCCATTTCCACTCTTTCTTCAGATAACCCATTTCCAATTTTCCATTTTAGCTCTCCACATAATAATCATCAAGAAAATGTCGTCATTGACAGAAGTGACTAATCTCTCCGGAGCTCTTATATATTTCCCTGGGTTTCCTCTTCTGCCTTGTTCCCAAAACTGTCATCTTTTTAAAGATAAAACTATTAAACATCACAAACATAGTTTGGTAAAACAGGAAACAATGGGTATATGCTTAAATGTAACATTAATCAGACAGGCTATTAGGTCTTTTCCTTGAAACTTCCAATTTGGTTATGTATTTCCAATAACTTGCTTTATCATTTCTTTAATAAACATTTTCCTTTTTCTGTTCACTGCTTGCAGCCTGGTTTTTAAGTATGACCAGAGAAAAAATGCTTTCTATAAACATTCTATAACACAGAAAATTACATATTGATCAATTGTGTTTGATTTTATTTCAGCACTACTCCTTAGAAATGCTCTCTAGTCTTCATTAGTTTAAGTGTAAAGCTAATGTGACACACTGCCTAATCCACCTCTTCCTCAGACTTACAAAAGTCTGCATCACAGGTTCAAATTGCTTCTCTCAGTAATTGACACTAAAGTCTGTGATTGGGAATATCTCAAATGCAATCTAATTAAAATTTTTCCTAATATAGGGCATAGGAATTTCATTTTATATCTGGCTTAAACTCCTGAGTCAAGCACAGTGTATTTCAAAGATACATAGAATAGCCTAAAGGCCAGTGAAAAGGCAAAGTGCTGAAGAGAGGGAGGGAGGGAGGGAGGGAGAGCGCTGCAGTAAGAGAAAGAAATACATATCAGGCTGATACAAAACTGGTTCCAAGTACTGGGAAAGCAAGGCATTGAGCCTAGCTCAGGAATAAAAGCTTGACCCAAAGCACAATCAACACTGAAAAGTGACAAAGTCTCTATTAACATATAGCCAACTGCTTTTATGAAGCACAGGTAGGCCCTCAAAAGGCTGTGATCTGATTAAATATTTAAAAGAACTTGTAAGCAATGTTATGAAATTACTCAAACCCAAACAACACAGATGAAAAAAAACATGTGCCTCATTTTTAGCCCATGACAGAATACACTGGCGTATATCAACAGAAAGGTCTTCTGGGTGGTCTCTTGTAGTCTAGTGTTCAAACTTACTCACTGCTAAATGGCTTAGAATGAAGTGTACACACAGTGCAGATCCTCAGCCTTTACTTCTGCAAGCCAAAAACCTGAAAGCAACTCTCGGCAGTGACTGAACACTTCCCTGGTTTGGTAAAGTACTGAACTGGAGAAAATGACAAATTCAGTACTAATGTGCTCTAGAAATGCTGCATCAACAAAACAGATTGGAGTGGACCCTTTAAAGCAGAATGGGAAGAATTAAAGCCATACTCCAAAACATTCGCTGAGGGGCTGCTCACTTCTTGCTCGTTCTTCCAGTCAGGGAAGATGGCTAAAGGGTAACTTTTATCTTGCCTTTTCCTACCGCTTTACTACACTGACCTCTCCAGCCAACTGTTCTGTGTACATGCACTGCATCTCTAAGGAAGGACAAACCTAATAAAAAAAAAGTCTCAAGAGTATGTTCCCACTAAGTGATCAATTTATTTTTTTTAAAGAAAAGCATTTAAACTTCATTCTAAAAGCAACGAGTTTCCATAGATGAAGTTCAAATTTTGAAATAGTCACGCTAAAGTCCATAACACTGTGCTTTGCTTTCTTCTTATGAGCTAGAATAATGTGGAAGAAATTTAAAAAAAACCCAAACCTTCTCATCTTTTATGTTATAGAAAGATTAAAAATACCAAATGAGTGAAATGGATTCCCCATAGAGGTATTTAAGCAAGAAAAAAAGTCAAACTGCAGACACAGGATTTTCTGCTTAAAGCATCTAAGTAGTTTTCCAGACAATAGTGAGGAATCAGTAATTTTCAAAATTGCAAAGTACTTCTAAAGCCATTAGAAGAGAGAAAGGGAAACGCTTTCTGAAAGAGAGAAGAAACCCTTTCTTGATCCTTCAACATTTAAGCATACTTACCAATCTAGGAATGAAGATAATAAAATCTGCATTTAGTATAATAAAAACACCCTGCTTGATATTAAAAAAATACTAAGTTGAACGTGTAGAAGAGTTGGATTTTTTTTTTCCCAAGGGTCAAGTAAATTTGACTACATTTAAGATAAACTACTAAAATATACATAGAGCTCAGCATGTAATTCTGACTCTTGCTGTGAGCACAGAAGAGACTCCCTGCTATAGAGCATAGGCCACCTGGGTCAACGTGAGCACTCCTGAGACAATCAGCAGTTAACTGCAGCACAAAATTAATAAGCCCTTGACCCTGATAAAGCCTTCAGGATGAAATACTTCAGTAGAATTGTTTACAGTACTTAACTACACACCAGTGCCTTTTTCTCCATAAATGTTTAGGAATTTTTTTTCCCCCAATAGGGCTAACACTGAGATATTTGAAATGTTTTGCAGAACAAGTGCTAAGAAAACATAGAAGAAACCCATGGACATTACAAATTGCCTCATTATAATTTTGGAAAATAACATGTTACAAGGACAAAATAGAAAGGGAAAAAAAAATCTTTAAATCAAGGTGCTAAAAACACACCTGGCTTTATAAACTCATGGTCCTTTTTCTTTGAGGCTTACATGGCTCAGAAAAATTATGAGCTTCAACAAATTTCCATTTTTGTCTGCTTCAGACTGACTTCAGCATGTCCTTTTGAATACTTTGGCCCAATGTAACTTTCTGTTTCACAGAAAGTCACAAATATGTGAGTATCTACATTGTTATATCAACATTCATCTTACCACTACAAAATAAAGCAGAAGTTTTCCAAGAATGGTGTTGTACGTACCAACACGTTGTTCTCACATGTCCAAGCACTTGGATTAGATTCAAGTTTACTGACACAAACCACAAATCTGTCCGGAAACACACGTAAGTCTATACAAAAAGAATTGAAAAGAAGATTATAAAAATTCTAACCACATTCAAAACCATACCTAATGACAACATGTATACATGTGATTTTGATGATCAAAATAACTTATTTTTAGATTGCATACTACCTCACACCTATTCTCGTCAAAACCTGTCCTCCTTTTTTGTTTTGCCTTTTTTACATCAGTCAAAAAAAAATTAGTAAATCAGAATAAATTTCGTTCTCCAGAGGACAGTCCTGGCTGCAAATCAGTCCACCTGCACCCCTGGATGAAGCCAACAGACAAACCACTTAATGATGATTTCTCCTGTGCTATTCCAGTGATGAGTGTTGTCACCACAAAAGCTGTGCATTATGTTTGCACTACCGCACAACCTATTCAGTCAGGGCTTGGCATAAAAGCTCAGTGTAAGGCTGAGTGTTTCAAACTGACTGCAGTGATTTTTAAGTCATTAAACAAATTGGCTAACTACTACAAAATTACATCTTTCACACAGGATCACGTGGCTTTTTATGAACACACAAAGTTTCTATTTACAAAGGACTCAAAGCTGAAAGGTTCTCAGATTAGAACAGACCAGACAAAGCTTTATTCAGTACTTAGCCATGCTATGAAAAGAGCATAGCTGGATGTTTCGTCATGTTACGTATCAGGTAATTTCCAGATTACTATCTTCATATTTTCAGCTCAGATTTTTTTGCTGGTGGACTTTTGTTTTGTTTTACAAAATGACTGTTATTAATTTTTAGAGTTTTTATAATTCAAAATCAAGCCATAACACCCTATTTCCTGGGACACGAAAGAGACAAGGCACAGAGAAAATACAGAAGTTTGATTTATGTTTGTAGAATATCTCCTCACAATAAATTGAGTATAGGGCACAATTTGCCAGCAACAATCTGGTCAGCCATACGAGCGACTGCCTCTCTACAACTTCTTCACCAATAACCCATCTCCAGTACTATCTGATAGACCCTTCTGAGTTCATACTAGCAGCAGCTTCTCTACCATGATTCCAATTAAAGATGTGATGTAGAAACATCACATGGCTTTTGCCATTGGTCAGAAAAGCATACACAGAGACCTCAAATGCTTCCGTATTGGCATGGTAACTTCAGCTACTATAATTTGATAATGAATGTGAGCCTTTCATAATCCTGTCAGAATTGCAAACTCTGTTCACAAAACTGCGTCCAGGAAGTATTCACGCTGTGCCGTATGTCCAGACTATTCTTTGTGGTAGTGTGACCTTTAACCAGGTGGGATTCAAACCACGGGCCTTCTGGATGTAAGACTGACACTGGTTCCATGGACACATGACAGCCAGACATCCCATAATTGTGCTCACCAAAGGAGTTTCCGAATGTTTGTTGCTGGGGCCACCTTAGGGTGTATCTCCACACTGAGCAGTCTCTCTCCCAGCTTGCTGGCTGTTCAGGATGAGTGATATACAATTCATTTTCCATCTTTATTTTGTTTCCATCTCTCTCTCAATACAGTGGGATTTAGTTTTCAAGACTGTGCTAGGTTAGGAAAACAGGCTCTGGGTACCATCTTTCTTTTCCTCTTCTTCTCCCAAAAAATAATATCTTAGGAAGCAGAAGGAAACCCCTCAGTGTCCAGATAGCACTTAACTGCTGTTTGGGCTTAGCTGTTCTTTTCCTCAGTGTGTGCTATTTGGGAAGACAAAACCTCCATGTCCTCACAGGCACTGTGAAGGTGCTGGAGAGACCCAGGTTGAGGAGGGGGAGAGTGGGCTTAGGAAGGGGGTCTGTGCTCAGTTTAGGTGGGGCGCTCGAGGCATTTCCTAGGTGCCATGCATGCCAATAAAAGACGGTTTGAGGATGAGCCTTTCCCTTTTCCTTCTGCTTCCTTCCCTCGAGTCCCAGCTGGGACAGGGCAGCCCCAGTGCAGGTGGACCCTGGCCACCGGTGGCCCTGGCCGTGCCCCATCCCATGCCCGCTCGGCCCCATCTGGGCTGAAATGCCACATTCACTGTGGCGGCGGGCAGAGGATGGTGGCAGCACGCTCTGTCTTGCCACTAAACCAAGCTGTGTTGAGCAAGCCGTGCTGACGGAAAGCCCTTCCCCACCCACACGGTGAGGAAACCACCGATGCCGATTCCTCTCTGCATCAAGAGAGGAAATGAAGCTGTTACAAGCCAAGAGATGCTAGACAGTGAAATAACTTTAAAGAGGGAGAGTCCAAAGCCCAGAGAAGGAGGAGGAGGAGGAAGGCCCTTGCTGGACATGGACATGCAGCCACCACCATTGCGTGATCACTGCGCAGCCAGCCATGCGGCAGTCGCCATCTTGACTGATTAAACCACAGGAGGAGAAACTGTTTGCCACTTTGCTGCTGAGAAAGACTGGGAATGTTTTGAGTAAGTAGGAGACTACAGGTAAAAGTACTTTAAACTTTTAAATCTTTGGCAGGTTGCTTGGGAAAAAATGGAGGGAGCCGAGATAGCAAGGGGCGGCCCTTCCCCTTGTGCCTTTGAAAGTGGGTGCGCACATGTCCTCTTCCTCAGGGACCCTGGCTGGAAATGAAGACTGCTTACATAATTCTTTGCTCATTTTTCTCAGAAATTAATGTAATGGAATCAGGATAGAGGTTTCTGGTTTGTGTGTTTTAACCTGCTTGGCCTTTTTCTTCTTTCTGTACATATGCACAGATTTAATAAACCAGTTTTGCTAAGCTGCTCCATTGCCTGGTAAATGCTATCTGAGACCCCACTTCGAGGCCTGGCTGCCTTTCTTTCTGTTTCTGCTTGGTTTGAAGCCGTGACAATGGCAGTAGGAGCATGGCCACCCATTTCTTCCAGGCCAGGAGAAATGGGGGATGGTGGGAAGCAGGCAGGCAGAGGCAAAAGGCTCTGGGTGTGGTTTTTCTATCTTTTCAAGCTCTTTCTTTACTTTTTTTCTGTTAATAAATCCTTATCTTTATAATAAGTTCCTGGATTTTGCATTTGGCCCTGAGAGAAATAAGCAAAACCAGGACAGATATATGGTTATGTTGCTGTCAGGAACTTCACATGAAAGCAAAGTATTGAGTGCAGCATCAGAGCCTTGCTTCTTGACAGCACTAGTAGGTGAAGTCCATTCCAAGTGAGACATTTTTCTCACATTTCTCAACAATCTCACCTGCTGGTTAACACAATGAAATTACATACAGGCTATTCATCGATGCTTAAAGGAAATTCCAAATTAGTACACAGAAACCAGTGCTGAGACAGACACCATCTCAATGCAGACACAGTGCTTTTCTGTTTTAACTCTTCTTCCAGAAGGCTGGGAGAACAAGTACAGAACAGTATTTAAAAACTAATGCTCCAGTCTCTTCAACCAATATCGATGTAGAAAACAACTAGTTGGCAATTGAAGAGAAATTTAAGTATTTAAGAATGTAATTGAAGCCTACAAAAATATTGTTTTTGTAAAAAATATTCAATCAAGTACTCAATATTTTTAAGGGCATTCAATTGATCTTTTATTAATTTTACTTTAATAAGTTTAAAACTAAAAGGTCAACACAAAGGGCAGTGATCATCATAGCTTCTTTTTATTGCTCTTGGCAGGACAGGATGGATATCACTTCCTTACATAGCTTGAGAAAACATGAAGAAAACTATGTGGTCCAATGACATCACCTGTGCAAAGATTTTATAGCACTGAGGTGAATGAAAGCCTTTTCTTGCACACACTTGTACTGTATAGTTGATGTCACAAGACACTCAAGCAATAATGAAGTGATTCATGCTGCAACTTATGGTTGATTCACCTTGCAGAGACTCAGTAAAATGCTGAGGCTCATCCTACTTACAGAATTTGGTGTGGCTTAGCTGATTACCCTGGAGCAAGGCACACACAAACTGAAAATTCAGTTTAAAAAAATCCATCATATGTTAAGAAACATTTCTCTTTTTTTAGGAAGCATCATCTAGAAACAAAGACAAGTGAACACCAAAAAAAGAAAACCATGCCCTGAAGGAAGTTTAAAATAGAGCAGACAAAAATTTGACCAGGTATTAATTTTTCTTCCAGAAATGCAAAGTTCTAAGTAACACTGTAAGAAACTGATTTCTTACCACGATAATGTTTCCCTACAGCACACCGGAGATTAACCCATCTCTTCATAAAGTAGGCAGTGATGTGAAAACTGCTGGCTGCAACGTAAAACAAAGGAATGATATTAAGCGAAAGGGTATCTTGGGCATTCTGTCCTCAAAGTGTTACACACCTGCAAACAGTATTGAGAGGAAGCCGCAGCAGCACAAAAATACAAAAGAAAACAAGGGAAAATTTTTAAAAAGTATGTGCTCATGCTTAAGGCTCAAGAAATTAGTAACTGAAACAGGGGAAAAATCTGAACAAAGTACTAACCACTAAGGTCTTAACATCCAACCACAGAAATAAACTTAGATCAATTAACTAATCAGAGACCGCATCCAGTTAATAGCCTAGCGTCATGGTCACTAGTTCAAAAAGCTGGAGGCCCACTTATTACAATGTTTTCACACATATTCTACAAGATGGCTGCTTTAACTGCCTTCTGTAGAAAGGTAACATACTCAAAGATCATAGAAAAAACATGCTGGCTACTAGAAAAACCCCAAACAATAATCAAACATAAAAAGTCTTCGTTATCTAGAGTTTCATTTAATTAAGCATGAAATGCATGCATTTCAGCTCCTCAGTACCTACAAACACACAGAACTAGCTTGGCTGGCCCAGCCAATACCTGTAACATACACAGAAGCTTCCTCAGTTTCTAGCACCAGGAGCATAAGAAAAGGAAGGGCAGAAAGGTTTATATTGCAGCAAAAAGTCTATTAGACTACAGCTAAGCTTTTACTTCTGTTCTACTTAAACTCCCAAATGACTCTGAGTAAATCAGTTAGGACTTCATTTCTAAAGGTACTTAACAACTGAACTGCCACTGAAATGGAAAGAAGTTCGCGGCTGTGACTCCTCTTCCACACCATCACTGTACACCTCAATTGAAGTGGCATTTCCCCTAACTCTGATGGGTTTTGCAAGACTTAAATTGCTACTTCCAAGTCAGCCAGACACCCTAGGTGTAATTAACACAGAAAAGTTAGGAAATTAAATGCTACTACTGTTCTTCTAATCTAGCCATTTAAAAATAAATAAGGAAGGCTTGTTTATTCCCATCTCAGTCTCTCCTCAGCAAATGCCAAGACATGCCTTATAAGTTCCAAAATGCATGTTTTCTCCTGCACAGTCTACAATTCTCCTACTCGTCAAGAGAGGTTCTTCTCCCCCTCTACTCTGCACTGGTGAGACCACACCTGGAGTATTGTGTCCAGTTCTGGGCTCCTCAGTACAAGAGGGATGTGGAGCTGCTGGAGAGAGTTCAGCATAGGGCAACAAAGATGATAAGAGAGGTGGAACACCTCCCTTCTGAGGAGAGGTTGAGGGAGCTGGGTCTCTTTAGCTTGGAGAAGAGGAGACTGCGGGGTGACCTCATTAATGTCTACAAATATTTGAGGGGTGGGTGTCAGGAGGATGGCACTGGGCTGTTCTCGGTGTCATCTAGTGATAGGACAAGGGGCAATGGTTGTAAGCTGGAACATAGGAGGTTCCACATCAACCTGAGAAGGAACTTCTTCACGGTGAGGGTGACGGAACACTGGAACAGGCTGCCCAGGGGGGTTGTGGAGTCTCCCTCACTGGAGATGTTCAAGACCCGACTGGACGGGTTCCTGTGTGACTTGGTTTAGGTGATCCTGCTGTGTCAGGCGGATAGGACTAGATGATCTTTCGAGGTCCCTTCCGATCCGTAATGATTCTATGATTCTATGATTCTAAGATGTCTTGAAGTTCACCACCAAGTGATCACAGCATCACCTCTCATTAAGAACTATAGTTATTGATCACAATCAATCTCTTTGAAATTTATCAGCTATCTTTTTTCCTTCCTTTAGGAAGATACCTAAAATTTGACTTCCCTTTAGAGATGTAGTCAAGATGTAACAAGCTGAACCATCCCTTAAAAACGATGTGCACTGGAGGAAAATTTGGATGTAATCCACCAGCTTTATTAACCGTGCATTTATGAGCACAATTAAAGAAAATTACTTTTAGCTATTTGCAGTTTGGCTTCCACAATTCTTTCGCATTGTTAGTGGCGTTAACCAAATCAAAGAATTTACCTTGCATATAAATAAGTTAACCAGTGTGATAATAGCTCCACTTTGACCTCTTCAACACTGAAAAAGTAACAGTCCTAAAAGTACAGTGAAACTGTACCAATCTTCAAATAAGGAGTAAATACTAAATGACTCCTTCCAGCTTCTTTCTTTGGGATATTCCAAATGTATTTTTCTTGACAGCAACTTAATATGAAAAAGTGCAGATCTTTTGATTTTCACAGCACAAAGCACTATGCTTCATTCCCGAAAGTCTTTTATGAATTAATGCCACGTATACAAATTTCATTTTCTTGCTTTCCAGGCATGCTCAGAGAGGTTAAATGTTTAATCATATTTTATTGACTAATGGCCCGAATAAAGTTTCAAACTCTTCTTAAAGGCCCTTGATTCAGCTAGCTACTGTTCTCTGAAACTAAAGCCTGCTCCAAGTCTAACAAAATAAATAATTACGTAATAGATCAAGACACCTCTACACTATTTTTGCAGTGTCAGCTCAAGTTTAGAACTCCTATAAAGCCTTCACAGGGAATTGCACCTGAGCTAATAAGCTCAGCCCAGAAGGCCTAACACTAGAAAATAACTTCAGTTTCCACGACTATTTACTACTTGATTTTGCTGAAAGAGTCTGAACAGATGATCTGCTAGTAGTTCTTCGTAGCTGTGAGAAAATGTTCAGATGCATTACCTTCAAGATACCTGTATTTTCTAATTATCACGTAACTATGCTCACTAAATGTTTTAAAGCTCTCTTGTATGTAACATCTGATCAGCTAGAGTTTGCAAAACTTCCCTAGTTATAAAGTTGTCAGGGTTGCTGTAGAACTAGAAGGTTGTTGGTATCCTGTTTCTGCTTCGTTCAAGAGAAATGTATTATTGAATTAATATTGTGTTTTGTGAAATAAGACACTAAAAATGAAGCCACACAAGAAAACCATCGTATCTGACAACTCATGCAACTGGCAGCTTTTTAAAATTTCTATGCAGTTACTCACTATGAGTCTAAGGCTGCTCTCAATTCCAAACTTGCCCACCATCAGCACTGTTTAGAGGCTAGCTTTGGACAATCTGCAGATTATGCTCCAAGGAAGATGTCCCAGCATAAACTTGGCAAGGACTAAAAGCTGCTGTTTGTACCTGGGAAAAGGTACAAACCAAGTGATAGGTACCAAATGATACATCACTAACTTCTTTTAGGCACACCATAGAAGTATTAAACTCAAGCTACATACAGCCAGCAACACAGAAAGCCCACGGATATACAAATGCTGGCCCAGTCTTCAATTTCCCCTACATTGTGCCTAGAGATGGTAGGTCTTATGAGGAGCAGCTGAGGGAGCTGGGGTTGTTTAGTCTGAAGAAAAAGAGGCTGAGGGGGAGACCTTATTGCTCATTAGGACTACCTGAAAGTAGGTGGTAGAGAGGTGGGGGCTGGTCTTTTCTACAAAGTTACTAAAGCTACAAGAATACGAAACAGCCTGAAGCTGTGCTGGGGAACATCAGGAAAAATTTCCTCACTGAAAGAGTGGTCAAGGATTGGAACAGGCTGCCCAAGGAGGTAGTGGAGTCATCATCCCTGCAGGTTTTCAAAAACATGTAGATGTGGCACTAGGAAACATGTTTTAATGGGCCTGGTGGGGTTCTGTTGATGGTTGGACTTGATGATCTTGGAGGTCTCTTCCAACCTTTTTGATTCTACACAACGCAAACAACATGCCGCTTGTAGATTACTGACACAAAAGCACAAGTAAAACTGTTATTAGTCATTTGGAAGTAAGTCTTATTTCAGAACTCTACACCTAAATAATCAGATCCAGGTTCCAGAAGCAAGTAAGAAAAAATAAAGACCCAAACACCAAATAAAAAACCCCAAGCCAAACACAACAGACCCTGTAAGACACAACATGACTGTATAAAAGAAGTTCTAGAAAAGCCACAGTTCATTTCAGCTGAAAATGCACCAGTCAGTGCTGCATTTGAACAGAATGGTGCTTTGCCCTCTGCTGTATTTCATAGTCCTGAGAAACAACAACAAAAGTATCAGCTACGAACTCTTTTCTTTCTGTAAGATTATCCAGCAACACTTGTTTTCCAAAGGAGTTGCAGCCAAGCTGCCTTGTGCTTCCAGAAGGCTGCCAAGAAGAGCTGTGGTACAGTGTGGAGCAGTGGGAAGCCCTCTCCCACGGCTATTACAAGCCGTTCATCTGGGAGCCTGGGAAAATGCCTCTGAGCTGCTGACTTATCTGGAGCAGCCTGGCAGGTGTTCCCTTCTCAGCACAATCTGGCACCTTCAGGGTTCTGCAACAAAATTCAGTCAAGTCTTCTCCAAAGCCACACTACAAGTCTAAGGAGGCCAGTAGCCCCTCCATATCTGACAGGCACCTATTTTTCATATCACAGTCTTTTTATACCACCTTTTGAAAAAAAAAACCCAGCTTCTGTTCCTCCCAGCCAAGACATTTTACATTTCTGACAGGTTGTTCCGGATTAGGATTACCTACCTCTACATTTGGAAAGTAACAACAAAATAAATCATTGCAACAAAGAAATATTTTAAAAATGAGGATTCATTTCTTATTTTACAATGTGAAAGTAAATACACAGGCACATTAGACTTTCTGAAACATACTGTACATTAAAAAAACCTAAATCGCTGTTTTGCCTCTACTAGATTAATTATTTCACACAGATTAAGCTATACTACTAATAATGTTTACAGTATACAGAGCTTTTAATCTTCAAAGTGCTCTACAGACATATTATTACACTGCTTTTTAGCAGTCCTCTTTCTCCACTTAAAATTACGCACTACTGAATCCAAATTTCATTTGTAAACAAAACAAAAAAGGAGTATCTTATTGTAACCCTACTGCTAATCATGCATCTTTCCTTCTCCAAAACAAGAGTTAATTTCATAGCATGTGCTCCAGAGGACATAGACATTCCTAATGTAGAAGAGGTTTAAAACCAACCGCTAGCATGTAAGTTTAGGTCCAAGTCTAGGACTGACCCAGGACAGCAGATCCACAAGAGCAAAAATAAAAAGCTGTCAACACTTCCTGAGCATTGTCTGGTGTTCAGAACGGTACAGAATTGCCTCCTAACTCAAACACACACACACAGAGAAAAAGTTAACTTCACAGTTAATTGATAATAAGCACATTCACCTAGTGCAAACTGTGAGTCCAGAAGAACTTGCACAGCTCAGGCTGGCATCCAGTCTTTTCAGGCACTCTGCCTAAACTTCAAAGAACTTGTGAATTCTTTTTTAAAAACTTCATTATTTCAAGGGATAATCACAAGCAAGAACATAGGAAAATGTGTAATAATCAACACAAAATAAAGCCCATAAGCTTTAAAAAAATTTAATACCTAAGAGAAAATATTCAGGGTATTGAACTTATATGTGTAAATATTTAAGAAGTTAAGATACCTGTGTGCACTACTGAGTGAGTTGCTACAGGGACTGATCTTGCAAAATCTTATACCTTCAAATAAACTCAGTGATGTAATTTGCTTCTGTCTTTTCCCAGGGTACCTTACAATCAGCTTAAACTAACCTGATAAATTGTGAAAGAGTAAGCTGAAAAAAAGTAAGTAATTTGATTTTGTTTATTAGTATTAGTGCTGTTCTTCTACCTGCTAAATCTTCTGCACAGAGGCCAGCCGCCAACACAAATAGGTGAGAGATCTGTTCTACCCATCAAAGACGTGGGGACAAGATTTAGTTCCCATGAGGGAACAGGATCCCTGACTGGAAGAAAGACCCCTCTGCTGTAAGAACACTGACAGCTGGACACTGTGCATGGTCTCAAACTTTCAGAATACGAGCCATTAACAGTGCAATTGGACTCTGCCATTTTATGAAATCCAACAGTATGGTTGGAGGGCTTTTCTCTAGAAGAAGTACTAGTATGGAATCAACTTGTAAGTCAGAACTTTACTGACCGAAGCGGACCCAGGCTAAGGCATTTCTTTAGCCTGCTTGTCATAAGTATTCCAGAGAAAAGAATACAGAAGGAATATGTGTGAGAAATACACCTCACAGAGGTCCTGTGAATACACCAGCTGTGGAGGGCTGAGACAATCTTCTCCTCAGTAAGACCTGAGCTGGTGGGCTGATCTAGTCCTAGAACACAGCTCTGAAAATCCAGTCTGTACCCACTCACATTGTATAAGCAGTATCTAGCACCACCTGCCACTGCACTCAAGCAGGTAAAAGCAGAGCAATATATTTGATGTGGAGTGCACCATTTTCACAGACAACTGTTTTTTAATAGGAGAAAAGATTTGATTTTACCCTTTTGTTGATCTCAAAGACTGTATTATTAATTGCATATGATAGGCTTTTAATGCATGATCTAAAAGCTATTTATGAATCCTCACTGTTTTGAACATGCAGACTGTATTCCAGAGGAAGTCACATGTCAGGACTTCTTTAACTACTGAAACAAGCCCAAAACTGAGTAAGGCTGAGGAAAGCTGCTGTTGCTACCAGCCAAAAGGCACAAACTGGAAAACAAACTCTGTGGTAATGCTGGCAAGCCAGCAGCAGATGTCAGGTCTCTTCACATGGTGGCTGTATCACCATGAAGGAGCAGCTTAGTTTAAAACCATCTGATGCCACCATCTGAGCAGCTCCACCAAGCTGCCTTTAATCTCCATCAGTATCAAGATCTCCAGGCAAGGGTCACTACAAACATCAGGAATACAATATGTCACATGGCTACAAAACCTATAGTCTGTTGTAAAAAGCAGGAGAGAGTCTGCTACTGGAGGTGGGATGGAAGAGGAAAGAAAAGCTACTAGTAGCGGGTATCTTCAGCAGAATTGACAAACGTGACATGAACGTGAAAAGGTAGCTTCTTTAAAGTGGTTGTGGTATGTGGCAGCAACGGTCTTGTCTTTTTGGAGGACTCCTGTTAGGAACTGATGGTCATGACTCTTCTTCTATCCAACCATACAGGAGACATGTCAGAAGAAAGTGCATTCTGAGACACAAGTGGACTCGAACCAGCAAGCACTTCCTGTTGTCTGAACAGAGCGAGTTGTGCTGAGAGGTTCAAGGGTTTTTGTCTTCTCACACAACAGACAGATTTACAACAACTCAAAATGTAAAGAAATTCCAAGGCAGAACAAATTTGTGGAAAGTCACCACAATGAAGAAGCCTTCTGTATTTTCTATTTTTAACTGCTGACAAATAGATCATAATTAAGTCAGTCGCTGAAAGGCTCCATTTCCAAGTAAGTCTCTCTTTATGCTCTTACAAGCACTGACGCAAAGAGGATGCCACTGAAAAGACCAAGAACAACTAACGATGGTGATAATCTGATCAGTGCTGCTCACCTCAAGCAGGGAGTCATGTGCTAGGTGTGATGCAAAGAGAGTGACTGTAAAATTATTTGTAACAAACTGCTCATTTTAGCTTATTCAGGAATGCAGCGAGAGACCACTTGACTCACGCAGCTCAGCGTCTTGCAGTTTCTGGCATCAGTTAAGCAAATGCTAAATGAAAAAAAAGATTTAAAAATAAAATTAAAAATACACAGAACACCCTGTATCTCAATATTCAGTAACAAATTTTAAGACCTTTTATACATATGAAAGAACCAAAACTCATGAGCCTGACTTATGCCATGGGAAGACAAAAAAAAGAACAGACACTACCCACACCTATTGCGCACAAAAAACTCCGAAGTATCCTGATGGAAAGAGTAAGAGAAAGACACTCTCAAACAAATAGAAGACTGTCAACTTCAATCCTCTCTAAGGCAAGCTTTGTCATTTAAGTAACACTATTCTCCATGGACTTAGGTAGTGATTCTTTCACAAGGAGAATATTCTCTCTGAATAAATGTAATTTTCTTTGCACTGGAATATCTCTTATCTGTTTGAAGTTAGAAATGTCAAGATTGGACTGGATGGTTTTTCCTTCTCTTTTCAGGTGAAAGTCTTCATTATTTACTGCACTACTAAATGTTAATTTACTTCTATTTTTTTTTATAAATTAAGGCCCAGCTCCTTGCTGGCGTAGTTTTTTTGTACCTTTGTAGTCAACAGAAAAACTGTGAATCAAAAGCATATAACTGCTCTCACTGAACTACTCATGCAAAGAAAGTGTGCCGAAATTATTCCAGGAACTGGCCCTCCATCTCTATTTGGACAGTTTTCTGTAAAGCTCCATAAAATTTTACAAATATAAATAAACCCTCAAAAATCTTTGCTGTTTTAAAAGCTGTGTTTTCTCTCTACCTTCGTCACATGATAATTAAACTTAAGAAGAAAAGAACAAAGGAGAGTCCTGTTGTGTAATGCGGTAACTTGGAAAGTTAAAAAGAAATTCCTTTTCATATTTAACCATGAAATTACACTCACAATTACTTGCAGTTGTAGTGAAAACAGAAAGGACTTCAATATTCCAGGCATACATATAATGATGCTTTGGTTTTGTTTTTCTTAAAATGTAAGGCAAATCTTTGTTTTGCCTGGACTACTGACGACAGTTTGGAGATGCAAGGGTTAAAGATGTGTAAAACAGATTTTCTCACAGTTTAGACAGAGCAAAACAACACATTTAGGAAACCAGACAGCTAAAAAGGTCAAAACATTACACTTCCAGGTCAAACTTCTGGTTGCAATTAAGTAAATTAACATTTCTAGGGACATCATATTTCTTTTAGGTTTTACTTCAAATCCTTATTCTTTGTTGCTTACAATGTAACCAGAAAACTACTGCTCTTTTCAGAAAGATTTAATAAAGACAACTTTCTTTTCTGTTTTTACTTAATTTTTTTAAAGGAACCTGACTTTTCACCTTAAAAATAACCCTTTTTTCAATCCAACATAAAATTGTACTAATTAAAAAAAGGCAAAAGATGTATCAAACCTAGGTAACTTTAAATAAGAATGCAGTTTTCCTTTCCCCTTAGAAATCATATTTCCGTTTTCAGCCACTTTCATTGTGTGTAGGGTTTTCTGGGTTTGGTTTTTTTTAACCTTGTTCTCCTCTCATGTAGTTACACAAAAAAACCCAAATCCAAACCTAAGATGCTGACAACAGTAGTGACATAAACACTTTGGTGACTGCTAAAACACACCAGCAATCTCACAACTCCTTTCAGTGCTCAACAAGACTACTCAGGTTTAAAACCAGAAAATCTCTGCCCCAGTAGCACACAGAGAATTCCAGCGGGTTTTTCCAGCAGTCCAGAAAACAAACACACAACACTCTCCCACAGACACAGCATCGTGTGCACAGGGACAGCCAGCACAAGAGGAACGCAGTATGTGTGGGGCTTGTGATGCACAGGAGCCAGGTCCAGTTTGCAGCTAAACAGCACAACCCAGGTCAGCAAGCGATGAGCACAATCATATGCACACAAGCTGGAAAAAAATGAAACCTCAAAGGTGTACTAATACTAGACTAAAAATTTAGTCAAACGCAAAAACCAGATCCAGATGTTATCTGCAAAAGCTTTACTTCAGGTATGCACATACTATGTTAAACTGCCTTCACTGCTTTATCTGTAGCAGAGTCCAGGCAGCACAGGCTTTGAGTTATCCCATATGCGTATTTCTAAAGGTCAGACTGCTAAGGAAAGTCAGGTCTATCATCCTGACCAAATGATTTCTTCTCTGGTATTTCAGACATTCCAAAACAAGGAATTTGAGCTTGAAATGCAAACCACAGAATCCATAAAATGTTTCTAACAAAAATCCTATTTGCCACATTCAAAAAGGATGAGAAAAGATAATTTAAAGTCAAGCTAACTGTCCAGAAAATTTCAGCTGAAACAGTAGCACTCAAATGAAACCTCAATTCTGTCCACTCCTATGCTCATGCTTAAACAGGTCCATGGAAGCTGTACACTGATAGCCTACCCTCTGGATTCCTGCTTCCAAGTGTCTCAATTTTTAAGGAACGATAGCACATCACAAAGAGTTACCCCCAAGAGGAGCAGATGTTACAAAGAAGAATCAGGCAGTTACATAAGAAACAGTGAGTGCTTAGGGACAGATTTCCAAAAGCATTCCTTGTGGCTTCCAAAACACTGAATTACTGCTTGGGACAAGCAGATGGCTAAAAGCTCCTTCAAAAGGTAGCTGTTTGTTCTCTGATCTAGATGAGAGTCACTTTGGTGTTCTCAAGTGAATGTCAAATCAGAAATCAAAGATGGGCTTCATACAGTTTAACTTCCAACATCTGTATCTAACTGGTATCTAAGTATTTTAAACTGATTAATACCTAACTAATTAAAGCTAGATAGCTTTGATAAATGAAAGAGTCCACAATTAATAAATAATTTTTCTCCTAACTATATAGTGAAAACTCCAAAGGCAAATCTGCATAAAGATATGCATCCCTGCATAAACTGAAGTACTAATGGCAAAATTACTATGCAGAAGAACTCAGATGCTATAGAAAGACCTCTAACTTACACAGGTGTGTAAGATCATAGCTGTCCACACTTGCGCATGCAATCGCACTATTTTTTGCACATAATTGTCATAATTCTTTTCATAAAACGCAAAAAACATATAGAAACAAGAAACAAAGTACAGAAACGAGATGGAAGCAAGAGAAAAAAACTAATTAAGGCAGATTGTAATTAAAGAGACAGTAAAAGGTTAGTTTAATCCAGTTTAAACGTTAGAGAGTAAGGTTGATTTAGAAACCAATGTCAAATTATTTTCACAAAAATTCGCCAATTTTAAGTACTGTTCTGTTCTGACAAATAGATTATGTTTTCTTTCTATACAGTACTAACTAAATAAAACAGTTTATTAAGAGTACCTTTTAAATTAATACATTATTTAATTTCTTATCCAAGACCATAAATACCTTCACATAGGAGCTGCAACTCCTTAATGTAAAAGTCACTCTAACGGCTGCAAAGGAAGACTAAAGAGAAAGTGCACGTGCGCGTCCCCCCAGTACTGTCCCACACTCCAAGCACTCTACATTCAGGCCTTTACTGAACTGAAGGAGGTTTGTGAATCCTGCATCCTCCCTCAGCTACTCTCCCATCTTCTTCTGGACTCAAACTTCTCTAATACTAGTCTTTGGCAAGCAGTTCCACAGTTCTGACAACTACCATGGTGCTTCAAATATCTTTATTTGATGCGCTATTAGAATGGAAGAGAATGAGAAAATAAATTATTTCATAGATCTGTGTTGCGTTTGCCTTAATTTGTTTTCCAGAAGGAAGAATCCTAGCACACTTAACTATTTCCTGTATTCCTCTGTTCCCTGTATTGCATTTCCTCATCATGGATGATGTCTGTTGCCCTTCTTGGAGGTCTTCCCAATTCTATTGTATTATCAAAAAAAATTTACAAAAAAAAAAATCCCCAAATACCCAAACAGTGCATAAGTAGTTTTTTTCTTGTCAAATATCTGTACACTGAGAAAAACAAAATTCAGAGACATAAGCTTGATCATCCTGAAGAAAAATGTTTTGTTGAAAAAAAGGATGGCTTTATTCCCCATTAGCTGGCTTGAAAAAATAGATAAAAGTAATCTAAAGCAAATTCAGAAAATATTAATGATGAAATACTAATCAATACATCTTTTATAAGTTACTGTGTAAGTTACTGCATAACTCAGGATGCTGCAAGTCATTGGTAAGCCACTCTCCATCATCTTTTCTAAATCTTCGGGATCAGGAGAGGTGCTTAGAGACTGGAGGATGGCAAATGTCACCCCAGTCTTCAAAAAGGGAAAGAACGAGGACCCAGGTAACTACAGACCAGTCAGCCTCACCTCCATCCCAGGAAAGGTGATGGAACAATTTGTCCTAGAGGCTGTCTCCACGCACATCGAGGACAGGAGGGTCATTAGGGACAGTCAGTATGGCTTTACAAAGGGAAAGTCGTGCTTGACCAACCTGATAGCCTTTTATGAGGGCATAACCAGGTGGATGGATGATGGCAGAGCCGTGGATGTGGTCTATTTCGACTTGAGTAAGGTATTTGACACGGTCTCCCACAGCATCCTCGGAGACAAACTGAGGCAGTGTGGTCTAGATGATCAGGTAGTGAGGTGGATCGTGAACTGGCTCAAGGTAGAAGTCAGAGAGTGGTGGTCAATGGGGCAGAGTCTACTTGGAGGCCTGTATCTAGTGGAGTGCCCCAGGGGTTGGTGCTGGGACTGGTCCTGTTCAATCTATTCACTGATGACTTGGATGAGGGATTAGGGTGCACTGTCAGCAAGTTTGCTGATGACACAAAGCTGGGTGGTGTCACCAACACCCCTGCAGATTGTGCTGCCATTCAGCAGGACCTGGATAGGCTGGAGAGCTGGGCAGGGAGAAATGTAGTGAAGTATAACAAGGGTAAGTGTAGAGTCTTGCACCTGGGCAAGAACAACCCCAGGTACCAGTACAGGCTGGGGACTGACCTGTTGGAGAGCAGTTTAGGAGAAATGGACCTGGGGGTCCTGGTGGACAGCAGGATGACCACGAGCCAGCAATGTGCTCTTGTGGCCAAGAGGGCCAACAGCATCCTGGGGTGCATCAGAAAGGGGTTGGTTAGCAGATCAAGAGAGGTTCTTCTTCCCTCCTGCCCTGCTGAGATGGCATCTGGAGTATTGTGTCCAGTTCTGGGCCCCTCAGTTCAAGAGGGATGTGGAGCTGCCGGAAAGAGTCCAGCGTAGAGCCATGAGGATGATGGAGGTGGAGCACCTCCGTTATGAGGAGAGGCTGAGGGAGCTGGGTCTCTTTAGCTTGGAGGAGACTGAGGGGTGACTTCATTCATGTCTATAAATATGTGAAGGGTGAATGTCAGGAGGATGGAGCCAGGTTCTTCTCAGTGTCATCTAGTGATACAACAAGGGGCAATGGGTGTCAGCTCTAACAGAGGAGGTTCCACATCAACCTGAGAAGGAACTTCTTCACAGTGAGGGTAACGGAGCACTGGAACAGGCTGCCCAGGGGGGTTGTGGAGTCTCCTTCACTGGAGATATTTAAGACCTGCCTGGATGTGTTCCTGTGTGACTTGGTCTAGGTGATCCTGCTGTGTCAGGGGGACTGGACTAGATGATCTTTCAAGGTCCATTCTAATCCCTAGTGATTCTATGATTCTATATATGAATGCAAGTTTAAAGTCCACAAAGACCTGCAGGACTTAGGCACAAATCATAAACAAGATCATTGTCCATAATATGCAATACAATTATTTTGAGAGACAGCAATTACACTGCACAACTAGTAACATCAAAGTTCATTTTAAATACTTCTGTCCTCCTCGGTGCCCTTTCATAGTTTATCTGCCATAGCCTACTTCCCGGTCAGTTGCTTCCATCAAATTTATGAGTTGCTCTTGAGGCAAAATAGGTGAAATGGTTTTAGTGAAAAACTAAACCAAATGCTGTTTTGCAACAGAGGAGCAAGAGTTAACAACTCTTTATTCCCACTGAGAGGGTGGGAATAAATCAGTTTGGCCACTACAGGACTATAACATGGAATGTACCCTATGAACATCTTACACAATTCATGTTCTACAGTAAAAGCCAACAGTCCTAAAGCAAACTAGGGCAGTCTGAAAATGATGTTTTTCTTAAAAACATCACAGTGTTCGAACTAAAACGCAAGGCCAAAAGAGTTGGAAATACCTACCATAATGATTTATTGTATATTTTTTAGCATGCTTACGGGAGCCAAAAATAGTTTCATACGTAACAGGAATGTATTTTCTTATGAAACTCATCACGGGATCACAATAAGCCTCATTTCTTAGAAAATTGGGTTAAAAATACTAAAAAAAATATATACACAACCTTAGAGAAATGCGATAGAATCAATGTGGGAGCTCACTGTGCCATGTGACAGCATGATCTCTAATTATTGTCACTGTAGAAGAGACAGTAAAATAAAAAGATCTGAAATTAGAGCAAAAATGCTCCACTATTAAGCCAAGAAAAATAAGAATGCTAGGGAAAGAATGAGAAAAGATCTGAAAATTACTGTGGAATAAACATAGTTAACTTTTCTCTCCCTCAAGAGGGGGACAAGGTCAGTTTACAATCAACCTTCCTTCCTTCCTTCTCTCTTTCCTTATTGTTTCCTCTGTTCCCATGTGCACTTTGTCTACTTCCTTCATTTTCCACACTTGTCCTTCTGTCATTCTCCTGTATTTAATATCTCCACTCGGTTCTCTTGATGCCTCTTTTCAGCCTCTTATGTAGTTCTCAATCAAAACCAATCACTTTCTGTGGGATATGAAAAAACGGATTCTGCCTTTACATTTCAGTTTACAGTAGGTGAGCGTTATGACACGCTGAAGCGCTTGACACTGTGACTGATAACCTGTATGTGGTACTGAGTGGCACAGGTGGTGCAAAGTGAACACATATGGCACCTAAGTGCTAACTTTACAGATTGTACATTTATACAGTTAAGTAGTGCGAGTCTTTTAATGAGACATGTGCACTGAGACACGGGGTTTGTTATGGGATGGATTACATTCACTGAACTTCAAATAATGCAAAAGAACCACACCTGAACCTCTCCATGATTCCGGCCTTGCATATTGGGTGCTGGCAAAATTCAATCTTTGAAAATACTACCTCATTTTAATATTCTCTCAAAAAAAAAAAAAACCCACCCCAAACCAAAACCAAACACGTTTGGTCATTAATTATACACAGGACACAGAGTTTATACCACAGCCTATGTCCAAAGACTAAATTAAAGCTTACTTTGGCAAACTTTTCATACTGGTCATTTGGGAGGGGTGGGGAAACTGTTCAGACAGAAAGAAGAATAGGAAGAACTTGCTTGTCTTGGCTACTTTCTCTCATTTTTCCATTCTTTCTTTCTTTCTTCTCCTGTGTGTAACACCCACAGATTTCCTAATGAGATGGTATGCGACCCACCACACGCTGCTGTGTGGGCGTAACTTAAATGAAAAAGCAATGTAAATTAACAAGTGGTGTGTATAGAAATTTATGTTCCACTAAACTGAAAGTTAGTGCTAGATAGTATTAACATGTTAAATGTAAGATTGATACTAAAAAGAAACTGTGGTAAGTGAAAATTTATCTTCAAAATAGTTATGGTAGTGAGTGTAACAACAGTCCCACAGTCAGTCTTCTCTGCTCAACGGCTCTTGACAACAGGATGAGATCTGCTCTTCACAGTATGGAAGCCTGGCTTCTATTTCTAAAGGAAATCTGACATAACATGCTTTGATATTGGAAGCAGTGTACAATTTTACTTGAAACAGTAATTCTGATACTGTTAAATTCTGAATACATCCTGCAATGTGGAGAGCAAGGTAATTAAAACTGACCTGAAAAAAACATAAGCTCAAATAGGGCTGGAATGCTGACCTAGGAAACTCCAAGTAGTAAATGACCAGCTAATAAGCATCTTAATATTCCTTCCACAGATACATTCTTCTTTACAATAGCAAGGATTTTACAGCAGTGAAACTCTAGACCCAGATTTGCATAACTGAGTAAAAGAAATCAAACTCGGTTTGAAGACCTCAAATACTTTTAATAACCTCGAAATGCAACAAGAGCTGCAAGGTTAAACATTTCACCAGTAGCACCTACACTATGTGCATGTAAGTTAGCCACACATACGCATCTATTTGTACTGCAAAACACTGTCAGGCAAACACTGACCAGCTATCTGGCACTTCATCTGTTTGTGAAAACACACAGAAATGGGCCACTGTCTCTACAAACAGAACCTGTGACTTTAGAAATCAAGGTTAAACACAAGAGGTTCTGGAGCCATGTTTGAGTGATAACTGCTAGAGACCATCAGGCTTGCGGCTCACCTAAAAGGGATAGTCCCTTACAGGTAGGTCCCAGTTGCTCCAGTGAAGGCCCACCTATTCTGTTACGTCCTTCTCAGGTAAGAGCAAACATGAATGTAACTTGAATCAACTTGAATCTTGGACTTGAACAAAGCACTCCTTTCTAACACTTTACAGCCCTGAGAAATGCAGGCTGAGAGAAGAGGAAAGAGATGGATTTGGAAATGAAGTTCAACATGAACGTTCATTATGAGACTGCTTTCTTCCTTTATTTCTTCAGTTTTAATTAATGACTGTAAGATTGAATGCAGAAAACTGATGGAACAGTAACTGCCTCACCTAAAGTAAATATTCTTTAATCTAAAACTGTCGTCACAGAAATTACTGACGGCCTCCTCAAACACATCTGCAAGTTTCTTATTTCAGGAAGTAAGGGGGAGTCAGGCAGAAGATCAGTTCACCACCCAGGGACAGCATACCATTATTTTTACTGAAATGTTCATGACATGAAGAAAATACAAGACCCTAAAGTCTCGTGAAAGCTCTCGAATTGATGTTGCATCTGTCTGCATACACAAAAACAATTATTATGTCTGGCAGTCTTTACTTTTACAAATTATTGCTTTTGAAAATCTACTTTGTACTGAGGAAGGAATCTTTAAAAAAATAAATTACTCAAAATACCATTCCAAGTAAGAAAACACAGAAAAACCTCAACAGATCTCAAAAATTCTGATCCTGCACTCTGTTATGTCCCTTTGCTTCCACAGCAAGAAAACTGGTCACTCAAACCAGAAACATAAGGGAATTTTTTAATAAACATTAATAGTATTTTGATGCGATACAATGTAGTTACAACTTGCTAGGAAGAAAAGGGTTTCAAAATCCTTCAGGGTCCTGAAGCATTTTTTGCCTATGCATGACTGTGGGCTTGTGAGTTGAAAAATGACCCTCCTATCAAGCCGTAACAATTTAGCTCCCATATATGCCTAAAATTTTGCAATAATAAACCAACCACACAGTATTAAGCCTATGTTTTCTTTATTTACAACATTAACATTGACTACAGTCTTTAAAGCTGCAACCATCCAGAAGAATTTTGTAGGAATACACATTTTTCAATACCTGAAAAAATTGAGAGGCAGAGAATTTGCTCAGAATTTATATTTTTAATATAATATACACGGAATTAAAAAATGTATATCAGGATACTGAATGCGTATTGTAAGTATGTTATTATAGTCACTGCAGAATTCATATTTCAGCAGAGATCTATTTAAATATGTTTAAGGAAATGTGAAAAAGCATAACCAACATGTGGCTTTGCTGTTGCAGCCCTACTTTTCTGAGACAAGTTTAAAACATGCTTGAAACTGATGAAAAACACCAGTCACTGTTTGCTAAGAACTACTTAAAAAGAAATTGCTTGTGTGATCTGACACCAGGCTATCAACTATAAAACCCACAGTGATGACCACAACAGTTAGTGAAATCACATGAGAGACTAGCAAGCCATTTAGCACCAAGTTAGAGTGCAAAGTATAGTGATTGTTTCTTTGGTTTAAAACTAATGAGAGTAATGACTTCCAAGGTCATCAACACCACTGCCAAAACCACTGCAACACTGGTGAAACTACAAATGCTGTTTACCACCATCACAATGCAACTTCCTAAGACTACACATATTGCTGGAAGAGAGACAAGCAGACATATTACTTTGAATTAAAAACTTTCAAATTAAATGATCAAGTGTAAAGAAGGCTTAACAAACCAGCAAGATTTCCATCAAATTTGGAAGACCTAGGATTATATAACTTATTCTTTTTAAGTCTAATGGTAAGTTCTCCTACAAATACTACAAGTATTATGTTCATTTTTCAATAACATACACAATTACAACCCACGTAATTTTTTCAAGTAGCAGAGCTAAACTAATTTCAGACCCAAACACCAGATATTTCAGGCTTGCTGGCTCTCTCAATGTCAAATCAAAAAACAAAAACAGTTTCCATCACACTTTATGTCACTTTATTTCACAATAATTAAGTAATTTATATTACCTGTAAGAAACAAAGGACCTGAAGATGCATCTTGCATTGATTTCCACTGACCACGCTGTCTAGGCTTTTCCAAGTAGTGTTTAACCCTTGAGGCAACAACTTCTTCCAGTAGCATGCAGACCTCCTGAAAGAGCAACAATTGGCATTTTTTGATCTAAATTCACATATATGATGACAAACACAGCAGAAATCAATGCAAAAATCACTCCCTTTCACATAAAAGGGAAAAACATTATCAGCAGTTAAGTACTGAGGTACTGCATAGAGGTGAGAAACACATAATTTAGGATAGAAATGGAAACAGTGGGAAGAGATCAAGCAATTTTGCTACAGAACAAATAGAGCATTATGAAATTCTTGTTTAGCAGATGAAATACATTATAATAGTAATCATTTCTGAAGAGTAAATTACTTTTATTTGTATACAAAGCAGGAAAATAACACATTTTATAAAACCATAACTTACCATAACATTAGCTATAAATACAAAATATTAGTAAAAATCCACCCAGGAACTGTCAACACAACTAATTGTCTGCATGAATAAACCACAAGAGATATTTTGGTTCATCTCAGTATAATTTTGTGGGGAAGACTCAGAGCTAATTAGGTTACAGCAACCTATTTATTTACTCATTTTGATTTTGCTCCTAAACATAACCATTCATATCTTTCATGCTTCCTTCATCAAAGCACAATAAAAACCACATACAAGCCAAGAACAAATCCTTTAGCCAGAATAACCACAGGAAGAAACTTAAGAGTAAAAATACTAATCTCTTGGATACCACAGTAAGTTTTCAGATTAATATTTGCATAGATAAGTATTTTAGACTTTTCATTAGACTTTTTCGTTTTCCATTGTGCATAATGGTGCTCACAGAAGTGATGCTTCATGGCACACAAAAACATTATTTAACGTCTTTTACAGTGTTTAGACAATGGACAAAAATCTAAAGTGGACCGTAAAATGCCTTGGCTTCAAATTTACATTTGATTAATCCAGAAAGCATGCAGAGCAACGAATTTTTAATGTATTGCTCCAAATAAAAGCACTGCACATACACTGGTCAACCACAAACAGTATTTTCTCCTTACAGCAAGATACACATTCTCCTTTCTGCTTGAAGAGCACAATTATAAATTACTGTATTCACGTATTCTTCTGTTTAACTCATTAAAGTGATCTCATTACACACTCCTGCAAAGGCCCATGAGTTCAAGTTAGAATGAAAAGATCTTGTGCATTTGGCTCCTTCTGGATCAAAATTAATATGCATTTTCTTAATTTACATGAGAAATAGCTTAGTGTTATGCTGATGCAAATATTACTTAAATGAGTCTCCACAAAGAACTACAGACCTATATTTAAAACAGCATAAAGAGGAGCAGGCTTCAAAAGAACCATCTCTACATACTTTCTACCACTAAGAACAACTTGTAACTGAGACCTTCCATATGTATATGGACAGATCATAGCAATGCTATAGCACTAACTCCCTCCTTCTGCCTGGGACCACATCACCAGGCTCTGTTCATTGCACTGAGCAGCCACTGACTTTCCTCCAGAGTAAGCAGGGGATCGCAGAAATCATGTTTGTGTTACAAGGAGTCTAAGAGGCATCTGCTTTTCCCACAGAGAAGCACTGGTACTGTCCAGAATTTCAAAATAACAAAAATGTAGAAACTACTTGTGATGAGTATGTAAAAACCCTCGTAAAAAAACATGTAGGTGTCATTTGCTGGTAGTACCTTACTGACCTTATTTGTCTCACTTTAATGAAGGTTCTGTGTAGGAAATAATTGCTTTCAGAAAATAAATTGCAAAGCTGTTGGAATCACACTTCTCGGTTGTGAAATATATGCAACCTCTGTTCTTCCCTCAAAACGTGTGGTTACAGAAGTGCAATGAACACTGCCCTGTCATGCCTCCTTATTAAATCAATAATGATCTAATTTCCTGAAATTCCTATCTCTTGTTTTGGCAGGCATACAGAATACATTTTGAGAACACGTAAAAGTCAGATAACCAGGATAGTTAAAACTCATTATAAATAGAAGGGGTAAGCAGTACTCATTTAGTCAGAAAAAAAGAAGTCTACAGGATTTCCCCTATTTTCTTCTTTCTTCACTTAATAAAGCACAAATCAGATAAACCACATGTTCTATAATATTCTGCTTTCACTCCCTCAGGATATTAATTTGTTGTTTCTTTTAATTTTATTTAAGTATTACTTTGAGAGATAGGGGAATACTCTTCAGTGACAAGTTAATTATCCCATTATTAGGAATCTGCTGAAAATTATCGTAACAGAGACTTGCGGGAAAGTCCACGGGCATTTGAAACATGTCCTGCATTCATTTGCAACAGGGAACTTCTCAGGTTCACAAACACACCAAAACGGGGTAAACTCCTGACAGTAACCCATCAAGGTCTGTAGCAGGAAGCACAGAATCTAATGAAAGTTATATGCATAATTTTGCTGCTCAGTAATGCACTGATTTTTCAAAAATTTAATCTGTTGTCAGGATACACAAATCAAAAAGACAGTTTCTTTCCATAAGTAGGAATGGTTTGACTATAGTTTATCATGAATACTCATTGTTTCCTTGCACACTCTAAAATGCAGTATCTTTTACATTTCTCAAAAAGAGAAAAAACAATTAGTAGAAGGATATTTCACCAACAAGCTCTGCAAAAATGATCTCCATCACAATCTGGTTTGTATCACTGAGGATAACTAGCGAAAACGATGTTTTTAAAAAAGCTCAGTCAGAAGAACCAGAGCCCACATGCATGTGTGCAGAGCACACATACACACACACACACACACAGGAGTTTAAAAACTGAAAGTGGTCATAGTGACCCCCAAACCACATATGGTTGACTTTACTGTCCCACAGCAACTGCTGATGGTTAGGTATAACAGTGTGCTTATAACGCTGAAAAATTCTCAACAGTTCAAGGCGATCCAGCATTTTCCCTGAAGCCACATGCTTTTGAAGTAGAAATATTTGTTGTACCTCTTTCTCATGATCTGAAAACCAGCTGGTGTCTTTACTGGAGCCTTGAGGCAAAACATGAACATCCACCAAAACAGCAAAGTTCCCACACTGGAAAAAAAAAAAAAGGCAAAGAAAAAAAAAGTTCAGCTGTAGCTGGCCGAGAAGCACACGCCAAGTAGACAAGGAGGTAAACAAGTAGGTAAGTATACGCATCTGAATCAGAGATATAGCAAGCAGAACATAAAACTGTAGAACATTATGAAGTATGGAATTACAAATTTAGCATTGTTTGTGAGCTTAATGAAAAACAAGAGACCAGGAACGTTAGATAACTCACTGCAAAGTTTAAACAAGTACATGGAATTTACTTCTGCTATCTAGTCACTGTTACATCCGAGTTAAAGAAAATTTTAATATGCAAAAAATTAACTACTCATTGAATCACAGAATGGTAGGGTTTAGAAGGGACCTCTGGAGATCATTTATTTCAACCTCCCTATCAGAGCAGGATCTCCTACAGCAGATCACAAAGCGACACGTCCAAGCAGGTTTTGAATGTCTCCACAACCTCTCTGGGGAGTCTGTTGCTGTGCTCTGTTATCCTCACTGTAAAAAAATGCTTTTCCTTGTGTTCAAATTGAATCTATGTTCCCTTTGTCCTATCACTGGGCACCATCAAGAAAAGCCTGGTCCCATCATCCTGATACTAGCCATTTAGGTACTTACGAGCATTTATGAGACCTCCCCTCAGTCTCGTCCTCTCCAGGCTGAACAGCCCCAAGTCTTTTAACCTGTCCTAACAAGGAAGATGCTCCAGTCCCCTGATCATCTTAGCGGCTCCGTGCTGGACTGTCTCCAGTAACTCCTTGTCCCTCCTGAACTGGGGAACTCAAAACTGGATGCAGTATTCCAGATGCTGCAGGGCTGCAATTCTGTGAGCAGAGGGGTAGAAGAACCTCCATCGATCTACTGGCAGCCACATTCCTCTTAATGCAACCCAAGAAACCACTGGCATTCTTGGCCACTGGGGCACATTGTGAACTCACGGTCAGCATGTGATCCACCAGCAGCCCCAGGTCCTTTTCCTGAGAGCTGCTCTCCAACAAGTCAAGCCCCAACTTGGGGTCATTCCTCTTCACATGCAGCACTCTGCATCTGACCTTGTAGAAGCTCAGTAAGTTTCTCTCCACCCAAGTCTTCTGCCTATCGAGGTCACTGCTGTATAGCAGCACAGCTCTCCAGTGTCTCAGCCACTCCTCACAGCTTTGTACTATCAGCAGACTTGAGAAACTTCTGAGTTACAGGTATCAGTCACTGAATTCAGAATACTTTGATCTATTTTATCAAAAAGCTTTCTCTTTCCCCCAGAGAACCAAGAATTACCAGATGGCTGCAAGAGCAAACCTCTGCAGGCTTGAAACTGATGACAAAATATCTCTCAAAAATCTCAGGTGATTCATTAGTCAGCTCCAGCAAACGTTAGGGTTGACTACTGAACTTCAGAGCTGGCAGTCACTGATGTTATACAGAGAAAGCTAGTAAAATATTCTTGGTCAAGCATGTACAACCAATGAACAAGTATTTAAGTATCACAGTATCACAGTATCACAGTATTATCAAGGTTGGAAGAGACCTCATAGATCATCAAGTCCAACCTGTCAACACAGAGCTCAAGGCTAGACCATGGCACCAAGTGCCACGTCCAATCCTGCCTTGAACAGCTCCAGAGTTGGCGACTCCACCACCTCCCTGGGCAGGCCATTCCAGTGGCCAATGACTCTCTCAGTGAAGAACTTTCTCCTCACAGCTTGAGGCTGTGTCCTCTTGTTCTGGTGCTGGCTGCCTGAGAGAAGAGAGCAACCTCCTCCTGGCCACAACCACCCCTCAGGTAGTTGTAGACAGCAAGAAGGTCTCCCCTGAGCCTCCTCTTCTCAAGGCTAAACAATCCCAGCTCCCTCAGCCTCTCCTCATAGGGCTTGTGCTCAAGGCCCCTCACCAGCCT
>VXBP01005032.1:27045-56156 GCA_013400115.1 Rhinopomastus cyanomelas | reverse complement strand
GCGGCTCGGCCAGTTCATCTGCCAGCTCTCTCAGCACTCTAGGATGGATCCCATCTGGTCCCATGGACTTGTGGGTGTCCAAGTGGCTCAGCAGATCCTGGACTAGTTCCTTGTGGATTCCCAAGGCTGCACACTGCTCCCCAACCCCATCCCCCAGTTCGAGAGGCCATTTGCCCTGAACTCCTCCCTCCTCACTATTAAAAATTGAGGCGAAGTAGGTATTCAGGACCTCAGCCTTTTCCTCATCGTTAGTTATAGTGTTCCCCTCCCGGTCCTGTAAGGAGTGGAGGCTCTTTTTGCCCATCTTTTTAGCATTGATAAATTTATAAAATTGCTTTTTATTATCTTTCACAGAGGTGGCCAGCTTAAGTTCTAACTGGGCCTTTGCCTCTCTAATTTTTCTCCTACATAATCTAGCTACACCCTTGAACATGTCCATGAAATGTCTTGAAAATACCTCAAGAAATTTCAAATTATCAAATGCTACATGTTAAATGGTGTCATTTTATATTGACTGCAGAAACTTTATACGTAGATGAAGATGCAAAGTATAGACCTGCTTTTCAAGAAGAGATAATGTTTGTAATTATTTCATTTGGAAAGATGTTCTTTGTCACATCTGCCAATCTTCAAAAACTGGAAAAAAGAAAATAGTAAACCATATTTGAAACTATGTAATGGAACAGTTGAAAATTGATGTATTTGTAGTATTTTCAAATAACCATTTGCAGTACTTCAAAGAAAAACATTCATATACATATATGAATAACGCATATATATTTGTAACAGATGGGCTTTCTAATCGAAAATTCCTGTCCCTGTAAGTTTTGGAACAGTCTTCCTGTAGACAGCATATCTGCAACTATTTCAACATCCAAAAGTTTGAATGGCAATAGTTTTGCCATTCAAAAAAGCTTTGGGCAATATGCAAGTAAGCATAACTGTCACAGACAAAGAGAACTATGAGGAACGTGAGAATATAAGCGCAGCTCTTTCTAGGTCTCAGCATCTGCTGTTCCTCTTATACAAGCAGCAGCTCCCACACTGGCTCCTTTGCATGCTCAAGTTGTACAGTACATTGAACAATCTACAACTGTATTTCCCTGCCTTCACACGGTACAGTTTTACGGATGCTATCTACATTAAAAAGCTCAACACAGCTTTGGCTGCTGTTCTTTGTGCAGAGTTCTCTGCACAGACTAAACTGTCATACAAATAATTGTGGGGAAAAGGAAGTGGAAGATACAGGTATATTGTTAACAGACTTAATGACTTTATCAAAGTTTCTAAATAACTTCCATTCTGAAGATGTGCAATTCCATGAAAATGCTAGCTTATATTTTAGAAGCCTTTGTGGCTGCAAGCAGCATCTCATGACCCCCAAGGACTGTCATAAAGGCAAACAAAAAGAACAGGTTTGAATTTTTTATTTCAACTCCGGTATTGGTATCTGCACCAGGAATGATCTATAGAGTTGAAATTGTCAAAATTGAGACACAAATGCCTGATGGGAAACATTTTTGTCAAGGATCTATAGAAAAAAATTTCATAAACAAGTTAAAGACAAACATGCACTAATTTGATATCCTCATAATTCTAGAATTCAAAACCTCTTCATTTTAAAAGCCTTTCTTTTGCTAACATACTGTAACAGTCTAATACCATTCACTGTGTTACTAAACAAAGGGCTTTAAACGAGCTCAGAATGTTGCTAGCGTACTGTTGCACCATAATAGTATCTAATTCAGAACATATTTTCAGGAATCAAACTGTTTACACAAATAAATCAAACACTTCACAGGTTCTGTAAACTGAAAAGATAACCAGGCATGTAATGCAAACGGACTTAATAACAACGTAAAGTTGTTAAGTCAGTCAAGGGAAGTAATCTGCTCATAACCTGTTAAACCCCTGGCCTGGGATAAGCATGTATTAGATAATGGATTATTATTTCCAACCCCTCAATAAGCAGATAAACCCAAACACTACACCAACTGTTATGATGAGGGTGCTCCTACCTGGGTACTCACATTTCTTTAAACGGCATCACTTCAAATAACATGAAAACAGTTATTAAAAAAAGAGACACCACTGGGGATAAACACAGAGAGTAGATTCAGTTACATCACTCCATCATTGAACCAGACAGGACTGGGAAGTCAGCCTCCCAAGGCACAGAATCCCATTTTTGTGATTTCTGCAGATGCAGGGTCAGAATTAATTGACGCTTAGTTGAAAATGAAACATATGATAGTTTGGCTGGGGGTGGGTGGGAAGGAGGTGAGCCTCAGTGGTCACACATGCTTTCCACTTTGCAGAAGGATAACTGCAAACATGGGTAACATCATCATAACAGGAGCAGTTAGCTTGAAATTTGCTGTCTCTGCTCCAGATCAAAATGGTCTTTGTAGTCCCAAAAGCTTGGAAATTTGTAATATTAATTGGCCTACAAAAAGAGAATATTTTCCCTGGAAGCTTTACTTTGTTTATAATCAATTTGAACAAAAGATAATCTTGAAACATCTTTCACTGGGAGCGAAGCGTGCTCTACACCAGCAAGCTAAGCATATATGATCCTCTAATGTTACCTCTTCCCTTAAATTTGTGGCAATTAGTTACCGTGATAATTTTATCCCACTCTTAGATTTACGTGACTGGTTTAAAAAGAAAGAAGACCAGACCCTGATGGTCACTCTCAAAAATGTCATGATGCTGAAAAGGTTTCCAAGGGCACGATAGAGAGGAGGTATCATCAGTCTCCAGGCAGCAAAAGCATGGCTAAGATATTTTGTAGGAAAAAAACGGAATAAAATGGATACACAAGAAGCTTATGTGAAGTACGTTGTCTTACAATAAAACATGAAAATTTTACTATATTCCACCCTTCCCAAATTGTTCCTAACAATCAGTAAATGTTCTACATTCAGTTATGCAAGTTCAAATCTACCGCAATAAGTGTAATTAGTCATCAGCCTGAACCCTGTGCCAAATACACATGGACACTATTCTGAATGATATTTTCACTTTTCCCAGACTTTTTAGAAGCAAAATTTTCCTTTCTCTTTTTGACTCCAGAGAAGAAATTACAACGTCCTATTGTCTTTACATTAGCACCTATGATTTTCCTAGTTTGACTCTTTCTTTTCCAGAACAGTATCAACAGGCAAAACCATTTACATGAGTGTACAGCACAGGAGATCTGTCATTAAACAGCATTAATTTCTCTTTCATTAACAAGCACGTCTACACAAATACATTTAGACTTTCAGAAAGCAGAGGGGAAATACTTGTATTTGAGTTAGAAAAGGGGTTAATATGTAAGCAATTTTTAATTTAGGTTGGATGTTAGAAGAACCTCCTCACGGAAAGGGTGATCTGACGCTGGAATGGGCTGCCTAGGCAGGTGGTAGAGTCACCATCCCTGGAGGTGTTTAAGAAAAGACTGGATGTAGCACTTAGTGCCATGGTCTAGGTTGTGGTGACGTTAGGTCATAGACTGGACTTGGTGATCCTAGTGGTCTTTTCCAGCCTCAGTAATTCTGTGATTCCGTAATCTTTCAAAACTGGCTAGCTTGCTTTTCTATAATTACGTATGAGAAATTCCTGTAGGGACAAGTGTTTAATTTTCTGATGGTTTAGTAGAAAATAAGTAGTTACCTGAAAATTGAATCCATGAGCTTAGGTGCATTACCACACTCACTGCTTCTCATGCCAAAGATGTACAAGCAGAGAACAAGCCTTTAAGAACAACCTTCTGAGAAATACCATCTGAGAACTCAACAAGAAAACAGGATGCAAAACCAAGACTATATTGCAGACTCTTTAAAGATACAGATGGACAGGCTGTTAAACATATGAAAAGATGGAAAAAACAAATACTTGTGGATGAGTCAACCTTCAGGAAAACGTAGCAAGATCTAGGCAGTTTTCAGACTGATAGAGCTGTTTATAATGCTGGAGACTTCCAGCTTGCTGTTGTTTAAGCACATCACTGTAAGGTTAAAATAAATTAAGACCACTCCTTCAGGAACACCATACGTATCTGAAAAGGTAAAAGATCTGCATGGTTTTAGCAAGGCAAGAAGACTCCAATGCAAAGAGAACCTTCAGTTCATCACCCACAGTCAGGCCAACCAGTAATCACATAATCTAAACATCTGAACTGGTCTCCAAGAGCTGCTCTATCAGGTATAATGTTGAAAAAGAATCCTAAATTGTATGGCAGAATTAAGCTTGATTTAGGTTGTCAATTTCTGCTGGTCTGATCCCAATTCTGTAGGAGGTTTTGTAGCCTGAATATCAAAAGGAGCCATGAAGTTGGAGCTCAAACAATTGCAAAAAGTGAGTTTTTCCTCAGGGCGAAGTCTCCAAGTAACAATGCAATCTCAACATTGTTTTGAGAGGATATATACCATGTCCCTGCCTGTGTCAGAACTGATCCAGAAAAACAGAAATAGCAGCACAGTGTTTATTCAAGATAGTGAAAAGATAATTTGAGATTCCAGCAAGCTGCTTTCACCCTTTTGTTATAAAATAGTATTATGAAAACAATGATATTTTTCAATCACAGTTAGTAAAATATGAAGAAATACTAATCTCTGCTGCAACCCACATTTATGACACTTTGGTTTGGGAAGGGTGTGAGGACATACAAACTGGATAGCTGAACACATTCACAACCTCTCTAAATGCAATTAATTCTTAATTGCAAATTTTAAATGTCTTTCCTAGGGTTTGGACACAGCACCAGAGTGCCACAGGAGAACTTATTACTGACTATCACCCTATCTGTAGTAAGCGGGTGCAGAGAAAGATCAGAGTTAACGTTCTCAGTTGTCATCCTAAGCAATCCCTAATGTTCCGTGATTCTGTGATAAGTCTGTTATTATAAAAATGATTCATGACTAGAAGAACCGTCTTATCGCTATTGCACTAAACTGGAAATTTGGAGATCCTTGTGGTTCCAGAAACTCAGTGCTGAGATTTAGTTTCTCCCCCAGTGGGAAGGGCAAAATAACTAGTTTGCACCCTGAGCAAACGCCTCTGTGCATCTGAATCTTTCATTGAGTAATGATCAGATACTGCAGTAATAGGTGTCATCATACTGACAACTGGTAACCCTAAGTTATTGTTACTTCCTTTGATTCCTGCACTACAAATTAGAAAAGCACCTAGTTCACAATCAGTCTCTTCAGTACTTCCTTGCAGTAACTACATGGAATTTCAAATGTAGCTACTGAGCTATTGGTTAAAAGAACTAGAATGGTTAGAGATTCGTAATACAAACCTTAAAAAAAAAATAAAAATCACAGACAACAGTGATAATGTCACTTTCTGCAGAAATTATAGCCAAGCCTTTATCAGACCTTCACCTTGTTAAATTATTTTCCTAGGTTTTCACATACATGCTCTATGGGCTGTATTTTAACAATAATGAGCCAAATGTTAAACTATAAACAAGAGATCACCAAGTATGTATGGGCAAGCAACTGAACTATTTGTTAGGTATATGAAAGAAGAACCTTATGGGATGGCTAAGGAGCTTAGTAATGTATCACCCGGTTTTATTTCTGCATATGCTAGATACAAACAGAGAATGAAGTGCAATAAAAATCAAGGTATAAAGACACCACCCTTAATATCTTTTAATGCAAACGTTGTCAAAGGAAATACATCCAGCTGCTGCATAGCACGGAAAATACAATTTACAAAATTCTTGTAAGGCAAAGGAGATTTAAACCACAATGTTTGTTTGCTTGCTACAGTAATGTGCACATTACTAAGATGTAGGGAGCAGCAGCTCTCAAGCATATGATGCATCCAGTTAACAGATTTCTAAAGTTCACTGTACAACAGCTGCAGGGATGGGCTGACTTCCCTCTCACAAAAACAGAATGGGGAAGTGAGGGCAGGTCCCCTGAAGGAAATGGTTCTACATTCTCCAACTTTGCAATTATTTCACAAAGGCTTCAATTTCTTTTCATACCAGGAGACGGTTTCTCGCCTACCCTAAAATTTTCTCTCCTACCTCTCGTGAAGATAATACCTACCACAGCATGTAGCTACTGAAGTAGGAAGCGAAAACCTCACATCTGCAGCCCACGTTTCAATATAAAATATTTCCAGATGTTAAATCTTCATGTCAAAATAATTTAAGAGATTAAAGATAGCTTGATTACACTCAGAGTTTAAAACAAATAAAGGGAAAATATTTTTTTATTTGAAAAAAGTACTAGCTAATCAGATTTCTTAATATTATCAAATTTCTTTAAAGTGACTGAAATGCTACATTTTCCAAGTGCATAAAAGTACTTAACTCTGTTTTAGCTAATTTGTCCCTAAAAGAAAGCTAAGCCACAGAAGTTTCAGAACTGCATGAAAGTTTTTTCAGAAATAACCTAAAAAAAAAAAAAAAAGGCTTAATTTCTGAAAAAAACCCCACCAAACCTAAAGTGATATCCTTTGGACATAATCTTTCTATTAAGTGAGAGCATATTTAGTTAACATAAAGCAGAGGAGAGCTCAACAAAACTATGACTGCTTTATCTAAAATGTACAAGGAAAGACAAAGATGAGCCTTTCAAGAGAACAAGCGATGCTCTAAATCTAACTTCTGCAAAAGCAGAATCGAAACTGATGGAGACTACACCGTATTTCCAAATGGAAACGGATCACCAAAAATCTCTATGAATGGAAAGCAAATGGATATAACATTCCCCCACAATGTGCAAGGAAAAAAACTGGCTACCATCTGCCACTGAACAGCTTACGTAACAAGTAGATTTTGCACATAAATAAAAGTAGGAGCAACGACTGATTTATAAAAATACACAAAATATTAACATAACTGAACACTGCGGAGTTGGCAACAACCAAGAAGCAGCTGTGAAATGTACTGCTGCTTGCTGTCAAAGGTATTTGTCACCAGAAAGGCTGCTTAGACTAAAACTTAACCTGCTAAGGAAGTTATTTCCCCGTTTGTCTGTCCTTGCCCACTTTGGCCTTCATCTTAATTCTTCCAGGAGACAGCACTTCCACAACTGCACAGGCAGTTGTGTCTGTCTAGCTAAACCAGTTTTAATACAACATCTGTTTTAAAATGCAGATTAAAAACTATTGAGTTTGATAGAAATAAATAGGGAGTGACTATCCATAGATGTCTCCTGGCAGACTTAAGTAGCGGTAACCTCTGGACAACAAAAAGGGCAATGAAAAGCTGGTGGTGAACAACTAGATGTTAACTTAAACCAGATGTGGCTGAAAAATTACCACACTGTTCTAACATCAGGCAATCAGAAGGCACACAATCAGACATCACCTACTCCGAAGGCAGGCAGGTGTGTACAGCACGAGATCCTACACGTTAAAACCTGTACGCATGGTAAAAATTTCTAACAACAACAACATTATTTAACCCTTATGTAAGTAAGTATTCCTCTTCCTACAGCTCAAGTTTCTCAGGCTGTAGAGTTAAGTGCCCACTGGGTTTACTTCTAAAGATCTGTAAAAATAATTTACTGAAGCCTCCTCCACTAGTGAAGAAGGTACAGACTAACTGCAATTGGTTTTAATATGAAAGCAAATATTGAACACGAACACAGAATGAAACAGTGTAAACTCAAGTACAGTTTAATTTGGAACTTGTTTTTGTTACTTTTTTTACACTAAGTGCATTGATAGGTCTAATATTCACATGCAATCAATCAGATGATGAAAACAGTTGAGTTTTACAGTTTACAACCTTTTATTTTTTTCCCCACTCTACAGAGTCATTATCATATTTTGTGTTTTCAGCTATTATGTGTAGTAGAAATAACATTTCAGAGAAGTTGTATTTTAAAGCTGAGAAGGGGGAGAATGGCGAGAAGTCATTGAATTATTCTCAAAAAGCACTTATCTGTTTTGCTGACATGAAAAAAAAGATATAAAAAGCTCTTGTGTTAAAACAAAATAGGACATAATTTTAGTAGCGTGAAGAAGGCCTGTTAGAACCTAGGACTTCAAATGATGTTTTGAAATCCATTTTTTTTGAAAAAGAAGCTTTAAATTTCAAAGCCAGTTTCTTCAAATTTCCTGTGGATTCTGTTACTAATTGGGAATATGTGGGAAATAATTCCCACAATTATGTTTATAAAAGTCAAGTTCCAGTGATAATTAGCAGCAACTAACACACGTGGAAAACATTAAAATCACTTAAAGCGATGAATAGTATTGGATTTTATGCATTTAAAGCATACATTTCGTTACATAAAATGTTACACTGGGTCAATCCAAAGATCTACAACGACCTGTAAGTTCTGACTGCAACTAGTAAGTAGCAGATGTCTACAGCAAAAGAATTAAAAAGAAAATCATGATACTTTCCTCAGTAGATGTATTAAGACATTCAGCAGTGTGAGGTTCTGAGAGTTTCTATCCCATAGGTTGTATCTGTGTTTCGAAGCCATCGCTGATGAATTTTTCCCAGAATTTGTTAAACTGGTTTATAAAACTGCATGAATTTTTGCATCTAAAATATCCTGTGGCAAGCAGACACACAAGCAGATCACATGAGCATAGAAGCATATCTTCTAGTTTTCAAATTATCAAGTGGGCCTAATTAAATGCCCTCCATTGTTAAATTAGAACAGTCATTTCTTATTTATCTCTTCCTGCCATCCATGATTTAATTGACTACTATTATTCCCCACCCACCTACCCACCTCCAGCCGTCTCTCTTCCAGGCTGAAGAGTTCTGAATTCTTACTTACACTGAAGAAGTTCCATACCTCTCACTAATTCTCATAGTTCTGCTAAAAAGAACTTTAAGTATATGCAGTGTTTAAAAAGTACCTGGGCCCTCGATTTGTACCATGGTTCATTGATGGCATTACTTACATTTTCTTCTTCCTGCTCCTACTAATTCCCAAAAATGCTTTTCAAAATGTTCAAAAATGTTTCAAAATGGTTTAAATCACTCTGAATTGAGCTGACATTTTCAGAAAACATTATGGATTTCAACAGGTCATTCCTGTGCAGTGGCCCTGTGTTCAGGACCCATCACCTGTATCCCTAAGTCTGGATCTGCTCTCCCTGACACCTATATACATGGATTGTATATTGTTTGCATAAATATTATAAACAAATAATTAAATAGATATATAAATAAATATTGTTTGTCTGGCATTGTACTGAACAGTCAGCCACTCTACTGAGATAAAAAAATCTTGAGGGTTTTTTTTGCCATACTTCATTGTAATAATTTGCTACTCAGCTTTCATCTCAGGTCATTTACAAACACAAAGAGTGTCCACTTCAAGAGTTTGACCTCAGTATTGCCTCTATCCACCTTTATCCTTTAGTCAGGTTATCTTTGTAGAGACCATCTTTTTCAGCTCACTTAAAGCAACTTTGGTGACGTACCACGTCAGCCACTACTGGAGGACCTATATAGGTTAAAACAACTCCCCAGTTCCTGTAAAGAAACCACAACACTGTCATGTATGACATCTCCTTCTAGTGGATGTTTTGACATTTTCCCAGTGTACTACACAAATCTGTATGTCCAGTCATTCTGCCTGAATACAGTTTGTGCTAATTTGACTGCTACAGATATTAGGCATTGATCTGACAAGTATTCCTTTCATATGAGGTGCTCTCAAATACATGCAACTAGGGCAGTTTAAAGCAAATGAGATTTGTCAAAGTTTATTATTCACAAGTATGCTAAAATCTGGCTTTCTGCGTACTTATTCCACTGCAGAGTACCAACTAACTAAAATAGACAATGAGATTAAAATCCACTGTAGCTAAGAATAATATAAAACTGTAAATCATTTCAAACTTCACAAATAATTACCATAAGGCTCCTGTGCTTCATGACAATCTTCATTAAGTTCATCATTCAAGCCTTTTTCCACACCTGTCAGTCACAATTCCTGCCTGATTCATCTTCTAAACAGGCAAGTGCTACAGCAAAAGTGACAAAAGAAAGCAGTAAAGTATGCCATCCAATAACGAGCATGTAAGACATCACCTGAAAGAATTAAATCCTGTCTAATTGCACTGTGTACGTTTATCCAGAAATACATTAAAACATGAAACTAAAACTGAATTTACGTGTCTTCAGGGCATCTGATTTTCGACTGCCTGGATCTATCTGCTTAGCTCCAGAAAGGGGAAAAGAAATGCCAGTTGCACAACAAACAACTCTACCTGCTCACTGCAATTTAGTGACTGTAATCAATAACAAAAAAAAAAACCCCAGGGCAGCTATCATTTGTCAACCGCTTCCTATCTCACAAGGAGTAAATAACTTTCATCAGTTTTGATTTAGCTTCTCTGAAAAATGAAATTCTCAGAGGGAAACAGCATTTTCCTTTAAAAGTGTATTTTTCTTTCAAAAAGTCACTGATACATTGCCAGAGCTGGGCCCAGCTTACACTACTTGCCAACTACAACAACTATTTCTTAACTTGCTAGTACTTTCAATTTATTAACATATCAAAGAGATGTAACTCAAATTCTTAATAAACAAACAAAAGATCCCAATTATTGGTGCACAAGCATAAGAGAAGACTTTTTCTCCTGCACAGTTCTGGTCTATATCATTCTCAGTTCCCAAGCCTCTTTCCACCTCTTCTTATCTCAGTCTTCATTTTCCCACTGTCAAAGCCTGTTTTTCCAGGAAGGAAAGTTATGGTAAAGATGTGTTACATTATTCAGCACCTCTTTGCCCTTTGGCACTGCTATCAAACACTGGGATTTTATCTGCCACATTAGCAAAGATCTTACAAAAAACACATTCCTTTTTGTATAATATACACGGTGGTCACTCAAACAATAACCAGTAACAGATGTCTGAAGTAAGGAGAATGGACTTTTTAAATAGAACTTTATAAATTCTGATGATACTTTCCCAGATATGAAACCTTGACACTTAATTTATAACTATCAGTACAGCCATATACTTTCCTTCGCATGTTTATTTCTGGTTCTATCATCAGTAAGTATACTCCGTCCATCAAGCTTTAAGTTTTATTATGACCCTGCACATAATCTTATCCTCAATTTCCATTCACTTAACAGCATAAAGATCACAGCAAAAAATGGAAAACTTTTTGCAAAGAATTTGACACCTAAAGAAGAAATTCTGATGGAGGCTATGAGCTGAAATGCTCACGTAAAAATACTGGTTATATTCAGTACCCTGCAATGACAATCTAGAAAAGTTTCTTTCTCAAAGGAAATACAAAAGTATGAAAGAATTGTATCCTGAGAGTCCCTGCCATTGAAAATTTTATGTTATAAGACACGTATTTAGGTCTGCTCTCCAAGGATTTATAAATATGCATGGGAAATTAAGTAAAAAACTGCTTGAAGTATCCTTACAGTTTAGTATTGATAGAAAGAGTTCAATGTTTTAAAACACAGTTCTATGTACGTAAACACTTGCCTGCCAATAGGACTTTTGCTATACAGAAACAGAAGAACTGAAGATGAATGTGGCATAATAGTTTAAGATTACTGTCTTTATTATGCTATTGTATCATTAATTATTTTGTTTTCACCACCCTTTTTAATAAATACACCCTCTTATATGTATTTCTGTACACTACCTGTATTTAGATGCTTAAGAAAAAAGTAACCTTTGCAAATGTCATTTAAAAACCATTATCTCAGCCAGAGAAGAAAAAGACGCCAACAACAGAGGAAGCAATGGTAAAGAATAAATACTAAATGATAAGGTTGAACTCTGCCATTCCAATATCTGAGCACAGATGTAGAAAAGTTTCACAGACATATGCTTAGAGAAAAACTGATGCATCTGAGAACAAAACATATCCTTCATAATCTTTAAACTTGTCGGTATGTAAAAAACAAGCAAAAAGTTTTACAGTCCTGATTAAATATTTTAACTCAGTAAAATAAGATTAATAAGCTTCCCAGAAAGCACGTAACTCAAAACATTTTAATGCTTTGCAATCTGCTTCAGTAGCATAAACCCCCTTGCATTTTATTCAGAAAATTTAGCCATGAATTTCAGGGTCGTTTTTAGGGAAGACACTTCCCCTTTCTTCCTAAAGCAGTGCACTATTAGTATCCTGTAGAAAGGTTTTACCGTCTGTTGGCAGTAGACAGATTTATGAAACTTTCTTAGAGCCAAGACATCACATTATGTTAAGAAAGTTTCTTTCCTTCCTGTTACAATACTCACAGGTATCCATACGAGTGCAAACCCATAAAATTCTAAGATGACAGGTTGACAAGATGGAACAGATATTTCTGACAGAACTCAAGCAATGCTTAGCAGTAGTTAGAATTTTTATATTAAATTTCACATTGATAGTTGCTACTAATCTAACACTTTAAAAAGCTGCACATATTATACAATTTTAAGTGAGAAAATCATAGTAGCAAAACCAAAGGAGGAACTCTCATACCCTGCAAGAATCACCTGCCAAAGTCAATGTCTGGTAAGACTACGCCAACTAAAGACCTTCCACAGTATCTGCAAAGCCAGACTGCTATGACTGAATGAGCTCTTACTTTTCGTCTGTCTGTGTCTCTTTAAAGAGAGTCAATGCAGGAAAGAATACACTTCGTAAATATTGAGTAAAAAATCCCTAAAGCTTTTCCACGGACTCAAACAGGGAAAACACCACTCTACATTACAGACTGAGGTAATTACCCTTGGAAAGCAACAGCTCATTTTTCAATTAAAAAAAAAATTGACAGTCTGTCAGCCTCACAACTGTCTGTGGTAAAAGGAATGAAGAAAGAGTTGACAGCGCATGACAAATGTCAGGAACGCAGAGGGCCACAGAGACTGGAACATGTGAACACACTGCCCATTTGATCTGATTTCCATTATTACAAGAAATACATAAAAAAAAAAGAACGTTGCTTTAACATGTTCGAGAATGTTAAGAATCATTATAGTTACCTACGTCCATGTATTTAGGCCTTTACACTATTTTTCACTTCAACTTAGTAACAAAGGTCCATTCAGAGCTTTTTAAACCACAGAAAGACAAGCATTTGCATAGAGCAAACACAGCAAAAATGTTCTTAATCAAGTAATAAGACCTACTGTGTTGCTAAGGGACACAGTAAAATGAAGAGGAAATATCTCCTTAACTGTCTGACACCAAGAATGAATTTATGTGACCTACTGTAAAGTACTTAATATCAAAGAGAAGACTACAGACCAGGGTGCGTAAACATTTTGGTTCATTAATATTAATGACTATCACATGATAAAAGTGCTAGAATCTACAAATGTTGCTGGCTTTGAAGTTTTCGAGTATGGTAGCCAGCCGCCTTCCTTCAGTAGTCTGAAGATTACTCTGCAATGGTTCCACTAAAAATTATTAGACAAAAAGTCATCCTGAGTTAATAAAAAGATACATGTCCTTGAAATTATACAAGTCATGAATAGCAGCATAAAAATTAACTGACAGCGTTCTGTGAAATGTCTTTCATAAAAATTTTACATTTGATGCTTCAGTAAAACAATAAGAAGTAACTTATAAAAAACATCTGCATTTCAAGCATTTTAGAAACTTTCAAGTAAATACATGTTTAAAAGATGTATTTTTTCAATAAAATGTTACATCTTTCATGTAACTTTCATGACAATGCATAACAAAATTTAGAAAAAATGTTCTGATTTAAAAGAGGTTAGATTTCTGTCTCTTTCTACATAAGAAAAACACACATAGTGATATTAACTAAAAAAACAACTGCAATATAGAGCAGAAACACTTCAAAAAGGCCAAGAACATCACATATGCTCCTAGATGACCACAGGTACATTTGATAAGTTAATTTCTGAATTCAACCTTGGTAAGGGCAGGTGGAAAACTGTTTCAGTACAATCTACCATATGGTGACACTGACTCCCACAGGGAAATCAGGGGGATTGGAAGCACCACAGAAGTCACTGTCAGTTAAATCAATACAATTAACCTACAGTAATATATCATCCTCCCTTTGCAGTAATGCTGGACGAGGATATAACATGTTGCTACTCATGTTCACCTCAGGGGTCTTCAGTTCTCCCTCCAAGGAGCAAAGGAGAACAGACTATAAAGCAGATAATTGTGCCTATTCTTTCAAAAAATTACACTTTCCAGCATCTGGAGTTTCCTAACCTCTTCCCTATTTCACGATGCCCCCAAACCAGTCTTTCAACCAATTAATCTTGCCACTCAAGATTCTCCATCAGTGTGAAAGTTTACTTAAACATTAGCTCATTACTGAGTCATCATCAATTCCTGCCTTAAGACCCTGATCCACACTTAGCAGATTCCTGCTACGCTCCTAACCTTCTCTCCATCCAACCTTTTAGATCAGCTTTCATTTTGTCCTTACCTGCACACTGCTGCTCCAGTGCTGACATCCATCACACATTTTCTCCTCAGCTCTGCTACACTGCTCTTATCAAAGTCTCTGTTCCTCACCCAAACTACTAAATCCTTGCAACCTGTTCTCATGCCAGCCATCCAAAGACTCTTCCCCATAAATGATAAGGATCTTCAGCAGTTTTTGTTTCTTGGCCTTTGCTGGCTTTTAAGTAAGTCCTCACAGTCTTTCCCTTTACTTTCAAACCAGACAGACTCCATCTTTACCATTCTAACTCCTAGTCCAGCAGGGGCCACTAAGATCACAGGAGTTTCACTCTCAACTAAAAATTGAATCTACAGAATAAATGTAAGTGGATTTTTGCAGATGCCTGTAGTCTGGTTGGGAGATTTACAAACCCATGTCAAAGGGCTCATCACAAAACCTGAGTTACTGTTGCTTCTTAAGGTCTGTGACCTGTAACTGTTCAAAACATTGCATTATGCAGCTAGTAGGTATGTCAAAAATTTACCATTTGCAGGGAAAAAACAAGTAAACAATTAACTTATCAAAACATATGTATTAATATATACAGTAATATAGAAATATTATATAAACACTAAATAGAGTATGCATATATGTTGAAGATGTCAAACATAATGTCAGTTGGCAAAGAAAAGAAAAAAAGCAAAAATGGTTAGGACCAGTTTTAAAGAAGCTCTGTTACCAGGGCATAACACACCGCTGAAACATAATCTACTAGTTCTAGAAAGAACAATTCTGTTCCAAATATTGTACTAAACAAATTCCTTTCACAAAATTCAAAATTTAAGTTACATGTTTCAAATATTTAAACACAGAACTGGCATCAAAAGCTTAGTTTTAACAAACAGATAAATTGTTGCCTTATTCTGTAACTTATATTTAACATTTTTCCATCAAAGAAAATGAAGCTGGGCCAAACAGCTGAAGAGGAATGATGAAACAGATTGATGCTCTTGAATCACATACTGTTTGTGAGACTTTATATTTGGGGTATACTGGGCAAGAGATTTATTCAAATTTTAACATTTAAAAAACATCTGGTCTAAATGGTACTCAGTAATGTTAACAGTTTCCAGCATCAAAGTGCTTTTTAATTATAAAAATTAACATTGAAAGTTTTACTAACCTTCTCTAGTAATAGTGATACATTTATTAAATGCTTTATAGCAATGCCTCTAAAAATAGAGGTTTGCATTTTAAGAGCTTCATAGATAGATTACATGTAATATCAACTATATAGTCCTAAAACTGACTCCCTCCCAATTTGCAATTACAATACCCTTATTGCAATTCCATCTGTATGTGAGAATTTTAAAGCAGCAGTCACATGGACTGGGGTGCATTCTATACTAAGCTATTATTTTTACCTCACCCGTAAAATTCTCATAGGAAAACAAGTATTTTAGATTTGTGCAAACTTGTAAGAAAAGCTCAAATAAAATACTTAAAAAAGCACTTAAGAGCACAGAATTAATGGCAAGCTCCTCAAGAACACTAAGACCTTTCACATAATGATTATACAGCTTACTTATAAGTGGATGCCCACTCCCTACAAGTGTTTAAAGCCAGGCTGGCTGGGGCTCTGAGCAACCTGGTCTAGCAACAGATGTCCCTGCCGATGGCAGGTGGGTTGATCTCTGAGGTTGCTTTCAATGTAAGCCATTCTGATCCGTGATTCTTTACCAAAGTTGTGTAGATATGTCTAGTACATTTGGAGGGTTGTTTGAGGCAGAGGTTTGATACTTAATTTCTAAATCCCTTCATAAAAAATTTGAAAACACAGATGAAAGATCCTGTGTAAAAAAATGCAAATGTTTATTATTTGCTAAGGCACTATATCCATAAAAATGCTTCTATGCCATCTTACTGTTATCAGCTCCATACTACGAACAAATTAAGAACAATCCATAAGAACTCACAGTCTTCACAGTTCTTTGTGATGAAGGTACAGTGATTTGATAATATTGCACATAACTACTGCATTTGTAGTTCCAATAGTAATATGAATGCTGAAAACATTGTTAATTACAACTAAATAAACAAAACAAAAAAATCCTACTTATGTTGAAGCCATGCCAGGTCTCATGATAACCAAAAGATTTATGTTCCTTTCTCTGTAGCTAATTTCATGTCAAATAGTAGTTACAGACTCTTATTCAATGCATTGTACTCATGCCTACTAACATCAAACAGGTAGAAGAACAATATTTATGAAATTTATTGCTGCAATGTCCCTTTAGAGAGCCCAAAGACAGATTAAATAATTTTAAAAAAATCTCTTTGTTTTACTAAAACCAGAGTGATGGTGCAAAGTAATTCTATAATCTATTTGAAAATACTAAGCTAAACGCAGACAGTAATTACTAACAAATCCCAGCAGTAAACAAACCAGCTTCACATTTTACATATTATCAAGAGGCTACAGAATTAATGGTTACAGCCAAAGAAATGTTGACACAGTTGCAGACTGAGCCTTAACATGCTGATCATGTTAAAATACTGCACAAGAAATATTTTTCCACTTTGTAAAAAGCCAGACTGTTTACATGCATAAGTGTCTGGAGACCTTGTTGTCTGTGTGTGGTCTTAACATTTCAGTATCATAGCCATGAATATAAAGAGAAGCAGCATGAAATAACCTATTACAGTTACCATGAATGTCAGACTGCCAGTATTAGAAGTGGTGAGATTTTAGTTTCTTTAAATGAAAATTACAACCTAGATATACCTATATCCATTCACACCCTCTTTTCTAAAAGTAAATTGCAAAGCAACTGAAATAGAGCTTCTAAAACTAAACAGAGGAGTCATATTTCACAACAATCATTCTTATTCCCTTCATATTATATAGAAAGCAAAAGGGTTTGGAAAGGAAACAAAAAAAGAAAATCACAATATTAAAAAATAACAATAATCACCATTAAAAACTACGACACTCTAAAACTATGGTAACTTCACTTTAAGAACATAAAATGTATTTTTTTTTTTTTTATTACAACAGGAACCACTATATCAACCAAATATACAAATGCATTAACTGTTTAACTTGCTGATTTTTTAAGGGTTTTTTTTTTACAAAAAATTTAGGCTTTTTTTTTTTTGGTTTGTGGGTTGTTTTCTTTAATTAAACCCAAAGCCAGAGCACTCTCATGGTTTACTGAGAACACTCTGAAACCATTACAGAAAACAAGATGAAAGCTATCTGCAACAGAGAAACATTGATCAGTAACTCTACCACTCATGTAGTTATATATAAAGACTGCCATAGCTAAACTGTAAACTGTTTCACCTTCCCATTCTATGTCTACCAGTAAAACAGACAATTTAAAAAGGCAATTATGCAGTACAAATAAAATGTAATTTCTTCAATCACTTCTCAATCTCTTCCTTCGATTGTTTTCTTCAATTACTTCTCAGTATTTTTCACACTAATTCAGATGTCATCCCACAGCAGCAATAAAAACAGGCCATCATCTTTGAATCTCAAACTCCCTGGCCATTGCTGAAATTTCTAAGATATCATTGGGAAAAAAGACACACTGAACAATATTACTATCAAGAATGTGAGTGTAAAAAGGTAAGAGTCCTAATTGTAGTTGTTTTTTTTCTAATACTCACTTGCATATGTGGAAGGTGAAGGCGGAACCCGCAACTGCCATATGCTTATACCTTATCTTTAGTGTACCCATGAAAAGCAAGGTTCTTTAAAAGACATTTCTCTTTAAAGTTACAGGATTAAAGCTAGATGAATGAAATTGAGACACAGATGAATAGAATTATGAACTGTGGGACCTTTTTAGTATCATTTGGGACACACATGCCTCATGACATTGTGTTTCTGTCCCATAAGCATTTAAGCAATGTAAACACATTGCTGAAAGTCTTTAAAAGTATAAACTTTCCAAATTAGAGAAATGGTCAAGAAGTTATTAGAAAAGAAATACCTATGAAGAGTAATTCACTATAAAAACAAACAGCTTTTATAGTGACCCTTGAAAGGAGGTTCTTCTGAGCTTGCTCAAAGGAAACAGTACAGGAACAAATCAAGCAGCCAGTGAGGCTGAAGGCTGGACAAATCCCAGAACCATATCAAGGCCAGTCAGAGCTACTGTTCGAACCAGCTGAGGTGCTCAAGGCTCCCAAGCCCTAGCAGGGACACCACCCACCTGTCCCTACAGCCTGAGCGCCACCTGCTCTATCACTAACAATATTAACTCCTTCTCCTATACCACTGGCCAGCCAGAGCAAACTTTGTCATACCAAACTGTAGCTTGCATCAAGTGCAAGACTTGTTTGCCATCATAACTGGACACTAACAATTCTTAGTTCTAACTAAATAAAGCCTAATGCTATTCATTTCTTCAGGGTGGAATCACTTGCAAAGTTTCAGCTTTTGCGCTAGTCCAGACACATCAATGGAGTGGTGGAAGAGGGCTGCAAATTAGCTTTGTATAATGACAGATTGCAGAAGCTTCCCACAAAAGTTGCAGAGGAAAACTCCAGAATACACAAGTATTTAGGAACAAATTTTATTTCCATTTAGGCAGCACCAATCATTCCAATCCCATTACCTGTCCACGTGCAATCTGTTCTTTAGAATATTAATGGCACATTACTGCCATTTATCTGCAATTCTGAAGACTACACATACACCGCTGCTATTCTATGGCAGATATACAAGTGAAAGTTGCTCCCCATAGGACACTGACCTTCCGCAGCTGGTTTCCCAGCCCTATGCCTCTCCATTTTACTGTTTGCTTCCCTAGTTCTGTCCAATTTGGTAGCCCCTATAAGGTGCTGCTATTAAAACAGGTGTTTGCTGCTAAGAACAAGCTCACCTAGAAGAGAATTTTTATCTTTTCATTTTGTGGAAAAGTCTCAAATCTTCACCTTAAATACAGGTGAATATGATGAATACCTTCATCATACAGCCCACATGAGAATCACCATTTGAAAGACGTCCTGTTGCTTCTCACCACACTAATAAGGTAACAGCACTACGTGGAAACTACTTTATATCTTAGTGGATTGAACTGATTCTTAAAGGTTTAACATTTAAACATAAAAATACTGATTTTTTATTAAGTTTTTACTGAAAAGACAAAGAGTCTAATCTAAACATCCTGAGGATTGCTGAACTGATTTTTATTTGGTCAAATTAGAGGAATGAGCAAACAACTTGCTGGTGTCTAACCACTAAGTATGTGTGGCAATCAAAAGAGAAAGAAGTTTTATTTCAAAATCAAGCATAGAGATGATGACAGCAGCAGCAGCAGAGATTTTTATACAGGCACTACCACAAAGTAGGTGTTCTCAGTGACTGAACTTAGATAGCCTCTTAAGTATCACCATGTGGTCTAGTCTGAACCTAACATTTGCATGAATTCAACATCACTAGAATCTATATGGATAATCTGTGTTAAGACACAGCCACTTTTATACTGAATAGAAATACTCAGGAGGATCTAGCTGAAATTATTCCAGGAACATTTGTACTCTCCAACGAGCAGGCACAGTTCTGCATCACCATCCAGGCACCATTTTTAAAAGCTCCATATAACAGAGCCCACAGCTAATAAGAGTTAATGATGATACTGAAAGTTCTCTACTTTTTGCTTTTTAATAAAAAATGCAAAAAAAGCATTTGACCAGCTGTTATTCCTAGTACCTCAGTGTAATGGAGGAATATCAAATGAGCAGGGCAACAGAATGTGAAGTGAGGCCCTGCTTACACAGAATTCTCCAAGGAACATGACAAGCAACGCTACTGGTAATTCCAGAAGAATTTTCTCCTACACTAGTTTTCAAATTGAAGTTTAATTTGCAGCCCACGGTGACAACTGAACTTTCCACTACATTTTAACAGTCTCTGATGATCAATGGTATCCACAACACTTTTTATAGATCTAGTGACTTAGCGAACTTATAAACCTAGTAATTTTACTTTGCCACCTTCATTTTCTCTCTTGGAGGAGTAATACTGTCTGATAGTGGCACGGGTTGTCTCGCCTTGTCACAAGACTGGCTACCAACAGCAAAGTTTTAAGTGATCTGCTATCACAACTTCAAAATACTGTGAGCTTTCTTGATGCTTGCAAAAAGTTACTCTAACATAAATGTAGATTCTAATGATATCCGATATCATTTCACTTCTAAACTTACAGTATTTTTATCACTGGATTTTGTCTTTGAAAACTTTGTATCGTAGGTCACATAAGAATTTACAAAACCACGCTAGATCATAATCAGCAAGTACTCTGACTTGTACCCTCCAAACACTCTACAACTAACAATTCCTGACAATTACCAGGGTGAGGAAGAGACACAGGTAAAGAAAAATTTTCTTTAACATTTTTGCGGGTCTTTTGAGGCCATCTCTAAACAGCATCACCTGTTTTCAGCAAACTTTCTTTTCCAGAAATATGCATAAATTGACATATAAACTTTTAAAATTAGTTTCACTTTCTATTGATTTTCTAAAGCAATTCATAAACTAATAGTGTTCTTTAATTCCAAATTCTTCTGCAAGATTTCTCTCCACTGGGACGCCCATGGCAGCCAACAATGCTTTCATCACCAGTCACTGCTCTTCAGGCTATTTCATCTTACACTACAAACACGCAGTACTCGGCACTTGTCTGAAACCATGTTCTGGTTGATTGCTTTTTTTAAATTGTGGGCTTCATTTTCAGCTTTCCATGTGTCAGACTTACTCCCATCATCTAAATTGTTGGTAAATTCATTGAGACATGGTTTGCAACTACATGACAGTTTAACATCCAGCAAAGTAAGAACTAAAGACTTACAGACAACACCACAAAGGGAATAACACTTTAGAGGCTTTTTTCTAGTACTGAAGATTACCTTAGTAAGGCAAGGCATCATGCTACTGTAATACTACTTTCCTTCCACCTTTTGTGCTACAGGATTGTCAAATAAAAAATGGAAAGTTAAATACTGCCTGTCAAGCTCTAGGATCTTGCAATTTAACAGATCCCCTTTAATGGCCCAAGACTTAGCTCTTTCCCAACTCTTTACTTGACCAAATATTTTACTATCAGAGCTACACACTCATACCAGCCTTTATCTGTATGACGCAAAGCAGGATAAACCACAACCATGCACATTCGGTTAATTATGAGTGCTACTAAATCAATGGTATATTCAACAAATAGAGATGGCTCTCCACGAGTTTAAAATAGAATAACATTGGCTTGAACTTGAAAGGCAGCATTTAACTGCATCTTGTATGAAACTATAGTTTCACCAGCTGAGTGGTCTCAGATATGCCAGGCACCTTACTAAGCAGGACCATGCAAAGAGGACCTTGCACATCAGTCACCACTTAGTTTAGTGATTGCAGATTTAAAACAATATGAGGATACAGTCACTAACAACGTGAAAATGCTGCAAAAATGTTCAGTAACTTGGCTGTGTCACATTCTGTTCATGGAAACCAGTTATGTCATTCTTCCTTACCTCGGTTTTTTACTCATTCTTCTTCAAGAATAACAACTGACTGTTCGCATTTGATATGACATCTTTCTAAAAATTCTCTACCTGAACACTATTTCATATGTACATATTGCTAGGTAACATATGAAAAATGAATATAACTTCTGTTTTGCTGAAGTTTGCAGATTCAGGATTTCATGCAAAAGGATGCATCTATAAAACAGCAGAAACAGAAGTCTTTATGAAAAAGGTTACAGAATCAAGAAAGTATAAAACTAATTAAGATGACACTTGCTCTTAAGGTTTCATAAATGAGTCATGCTTCCCGACAACAGAGCCAACAAGAAAAGATCAACTTGAAGCACTTAAATCACTGGAGATAAGACTGTGGTTCAAAACCACCTAGACCTCCCACTTCCTCAAGCAAAATCTCTCAGCTACAAATACTGTGTTGCACTAACAAGACAGACATATCTTTTGTGTAGGCCTCACTAAAAAACTGCATTCTATAAAAAATAGGCTAGCTTTATAGGCAGAGGTACCAACAGCATACCAACTTCATATTGTAGTTTGTTTTTTCAAATGTTATTTCTGAAATTACTACTAAATACCTTTATTAAATCTGAAATTTGGTACCTCATTATTGCTACATCAATGGGGAGACTAAAAACAGTGTAGAAATGGTGAAAAAAACAGCCAGCAAGTGAAACCACAACTTTCCCATATGTAATTTGCTGATGTGGTCTGTACAACTGTTTAAAAAGATAAAATATTGGTCCCATACACATCTCTACATTAACCATTCTAGAAAAAGTTTCAGTCACATACGTTTGAAATAACTTGATAGAATATTTATTTTCTTAAGGGTGATGTCTCACATAATTTCAAGTTCAAAATATTTCTAGTACAAAGAGGGAAACTAGCCTAAGACAAAAATCACCATTCACTCCTGAACATTTACAAGTGAATGGTCTATCTCACTACACTACACTCGGTTAGTTGTTGAGAACCTTTGTCTGCTTTATCACATAGAATCATACACTCATTCAATTTGACATATAAGTCAAATCTAACATTTTTTCATAATTCTATTTCCACTTTATTTTTTCAGAGTCCCTAGGGAATCACAACTGAGCAACACAGTGGGTTTCAAATTACTCTTTTCCACACTGACACTAAAATTCATTTCTATTTTACTACTGGCTCTATAACATTTGAACATTTCTCCAACTACCTTCTTGAGATGTTGACATTATAGACACATTGCATTTTCAAAGGACAGGAAAACTGAACATAGGAAGGCTGTTGCTGAAATAAGTTGGTATGGCCTTAGTTAAGCTAGACGTCCCTACCAGTATACTCCTACAGGCTCTGATCCAAAACCCATTGGCTTCAGTGAGGTTTGGGTCAGATCCATTATAAAAAGAATTCGATTCAGTAGTGGTAAATGGCATCTAAGATGTATTATTTGTTTAGAAACCACTCCAAGTAATACCGCAAACAATGCTGGTGACATCTTCATAGCTCAAGCAGATTTTTAGTTCCTTAAACTATTATTTAAAAAAGTCTGGAATTTATAGTTTTGCCAACCATACTGTCACAGCGTAATTGAACAGCTGTCAACTGTCAGAAAAAAACAGCAGCATCATCCCTTTAAGAAGAAGTAGTGTGGGAAGTGAAACACTTACATGGGATCTAAAGGTTTTGGAGTCATGGTAATGAATCTGTTTTCATCAAGTGACCATGAGTCATCATTTTATCAGCAGTTTAGAGGGTTTTCACAATAGCTGAGCATCACCAGTTCTCACGCTTAGCAATGATTCCAGCAGAATATTGAAACAGGATGCCATGTTTCTGTGGTACCATTATTTATGGAAAAGTTTGGCTACTGAGTCAAGAAAAATATTGCAAAGTCACGGTTGAATAAGTGCTGCTGTGAACATAAAATACCCAGAAACAAAACTTTTATTTGAGAATAGAAACCAAGCAATAGTTTTGCTTTTCAAAGCATACTCCTTTTAAGGAAGTTGTGAACCACATGCTTGAAACAGAAGGAAAGAATAAAAACATGTCTCTTTTAGTCTGAAGTCTGGTCAGAACACTCAGACAACTTCCCACATATCAGAACCCATTTACAGTTTCTAGTGCGGAAGGACCACACAGAACAATACATACGTTTTTATATTAAATATTGATAATACTACCACCAACAGCAAAAGCTGCATCATTAAACTGAACATTACATTTCCAGGTACTATATGAAATGTGGTGCCCTTTACACCCCAGACCACTAAACTCCATCTGAACCCACTGGAAAAAATTGAAGAATTTCACCTAAAGCGCAAGCTGAAGCCTCTCCCAGGACCTAAAGACATTCGGTGACCTCATGTAGCATCTCTGCTAAGCCCTAATGTTTTGCTGGACTCAAAGACTGAAGTCTGCTTCTAAGTTTCCCATCCCTTCCTCTTTCACTGCTGGACCTAGAGGTCAAGCTGGCAGTACACACCAAGATCTCCAAGAAGCAGAGTAACTGAGGTGCAAAAAATATTAGTGACAGAAATAAGGCACGTGGCAATTATCATGGAGATTACACCTTTGAATGAATTGCACGTAAGGAAAAAAATATATTAGTATCACTTGATATGGTGTATACTTAGAATCCCAACCTGTTGTCACAGTAGCATAGTACTCACAATTAGTAACAGCTTTATTTTCTGCCACAACTGGTACATTAAAACTAATGAGATAAAATTATTTGAATTACCAAAAAAAAAAAAGTACCACAAGTGGAACCATTCTTTTTATTGCTTATTTGAAATGATGCCCTTGAAAAGCAGTGTTTCCACTACTGATGTTTGTCCCTCTGGCTTCCTATTCCTGCTAACATTTTAATCTCTCAACTCTTCATCCACTCATCATTTCCCTAGGCTCGAAAATTAATCCTCTGAGGTCAGTGAGGAAACTTCCATTGACTCCGGGAGGCTTAGAATGAGACCATACACTTAATTTTCCTGCCCGCTCTACCTCCCAACTTCCTCTGTTCTACTTTCTGGAACTTATTTACTCATCGCTTTATTCATTCCATATCTGGTCCCATGAAATTGGAAATTAAACGCAGAGTTAAGACAGAACTAAATCCACATCCCTCCAACCAATATTATTGTTTTCTACTTCCTATTTTAGATTGTATTTTTCCCCCAGGTCTCTTATTATCTCCAAGACATTTGGGTCCTTTTAGACAAGTATCATACTTTATCCAGTCATACAGAAACAAACATGACAGCTAAATGAAGTGTATGAAGCTACTTGATGACAATTCCAACCACCTCTATCTAGAGTTACTCTGAACAACATTATTTTAGGAGAACATCATCCATATAAACTCACCATTAAATTGTTAATATAGCTAGTTCTTAATTTTTGAAAAATCAAAAAGCAAATATAAAAACACCTTCAGTACACATCAAATTCAACAACCATTAATCAGTCTGGAAAAATTCTGATTGTAGATTATTCTTAGCATATTTCCATATGTGAAACATTTCTAAGTACCCCAACTACAGAATTTTCACAAGACATTGTCTTTATTAGTTTAATAATACTTAGAGAAATACTGAATGGTTAATTCAGTGGTCAGACTTCACAGAAGTATAAACACAAATCTGTCTTGCCTGGTTAGATGATACCTAAAAATCATCCAGACACTTCTGACACAATGAGAGTATATCAGTAATAATTTCTGTATTACATTTTAATCAGTACCTAAAACACAAAAGCAAAGCAGCAGCCTTGGAAAGGCCAGATCTGATAAAGATTTAACACTAGCAATCTATTCACATATTTCAACACTCATGGACATATCAGAAAAGGTCCCTTTTCTTATTTGAGACCAAAGACGGTAATATTTTATGAGAAGACCCTAAAACAACCCATATAGCACTGTAAGGACAGACCAGCATGTTGCCTGACAGGAAGATACGTTTCCATTTCCTTCTACCTACTAATAGGGCCTACAATCAACATCTCTCTGTGAACACTTTTCCTGGAACATCTTGAAGACTTGCAAAGACAGATATTAGGATGTTTTTGGTTATAAATCAGTATCTTAATGATTACGTTAAGATACATCAGAAGAAAAACAGTGAAGGACAAACACAAAAGTAAAATTAAGAAGGAAATCAACCACATTAGAGTCATTCTGCTGTTTCTCTGTCCAACCATTTCCAGTACTTCACGGTATCACAGTAATTATAAGGTTGGAAAAGACCTTAAAGATCATCCAGTCCAACCTAAATCCAAATAAACCCAGTAAACCTAACATCTAACACCTAGATCATGCCACTGAGCACCTCATGCTTCAATAGCTCCAGGGATGGTGACTCAACCACCTCTGCAGGAAGCCCATTCCAAAACCAGAACACTCTGTCAGTGAAAAATCTTTTCTTAATGACAAGTCTAAACCTCCCCTCATGGAGCTTTAGAGTATGACCTCTTGTCCTGTCTCCAGTGGCCAGGGAGAAAAGACCAACCCCTGCCTGACTACAACCACCTTTTAGATAGTTATAGACAAGGATAAGGTCACCCCTGAGCCTCCTCTTTTCCAGGCTAAACAAACCCAGCTTCCTCAGCCTCTCCTCATTCCAGCTGCCCTTCTCTGGACTCGTTCCAGCACCCGACATCTTTCTTAAACTGAGGGGCCCAGAACTGAACACAATACTCCAGGTGTGGTCTAACCAGTGCCGAATACAGGATCTTCATTCCCAATATAAAAACAGAAAAATTCATTCCATTTCAAAGAAACTTGCAATTTAAAATAAGCAAGAAGACTGAAGTAGAAAGGACCAAAAAGTTTCACAGGCACTTCCAGCATGCAGTATTTTAAACTGATAACGAGGAACACTGCTGAAATACTGACTTCTGAAGTGTGCTGGATGACCAGACGAATACCGAAACCTATCTAACTAATCCAAGCTATGTGTTACAAAAGCTACAAATTTGAGACAGAACACAGTTTTTAATTTTGTCAAGTAGGAAACAGCAAAGTAATAAAAGCTTTGAGTTCAGCTATTGTAATATAGTAACAGTTTAAAGTCTTCAGCTTTTGGCAAATGAACAAAAAACAGTAAATGAACTTTTTCTAGTACAGCCATAAAAATTACTACATTCGGTTTCTGCAGTTTGGCATGAATAAAGTTAATTTGCACAATTCTGGAAGAGCAAGTCTTTCTAGTTTTTCCAAAATTTTATACAAGGCCCTAGTGATATTATTTTTCAAATCCATATAGAGTTCATTATTTTGCTTTAAGACTCACCAGTTAAAGTTAAGATTTATTTCTCAGAACAGCAGTACAATATTAAAGCAACGCACAGAGAACGCCTAATTAAATTCATGTGTCTTATTTTCCAGATTTAAGGGTATTTTACCATGTAGCACTTTATGAAATACCAGTACTTCCTACAACTGAAAACTGCTGATCAAATTAACTTTCATAAAATATTACCTATTGCACATCACAACATCACGTGGCAAGTGAAGAAAGTGTGTTTAGGACCTAACTGCAGTTTTTGTATTAAGGTTTAAATTTCTTTTACTGCATCAATTATTTCATTTCTCCTACTCTAAAACACACCAAACCAAGCCTCGGATCACCTTTCAAAAATAGGTCAAGTCCGCCCTCTACTGAAAATAACAGACAATTGCATCTGGGGTACAGCTAACTCTCACATAAAATACGCTTTAAGAAGCCTTTACACACATTACAGATGTTTTCCTTCTAATGTTCCAGTCAACTAAGACTGGTAAGGCTGATAAGCTTTATTTTTTCGCTCTCTTACAAAAAAAGATTAGCATAAACATGCTTTCAAAATCTAAAACCACAAAAACGTTTTCAGTCTGAGCAAAATACTGTCAGATATTTATCCAATCTCCTATATCAATTTAGAAGTATAGACACACAATTATAATTCTTAATAGCATTGTTAAACAATAAAAGCAGTAAAGCAAACATTATATTAAAGGATAGTAGTTTTCCTTGAAAAACACACATTGCACACAAAAATTATTTGGCCCTTCTGTTTGTTGAACAGGTTGGTTACCCACAAAAACAAACTACAACAGTTTCCACAGCGTGATTAGTCAGTAAAGTTTTTATAGCTGCCTTCCAAAAAAACGCCAAGCTAATCCACAGAGGAAAAAGTATCTTCTATAAATTCCTGGAAAAAAATTTCTCAGGGAACAGTATATTTTGCTAATCACTTTAAAATGTATGCATTACCTATTCCTTGTTGGGATACTCATTTCTTGTGCTGCAAGAAAGCAGTCTTTGAACGTTAGCCTGAGCTCCCTTACCTGCCAGTACCTGTCCCATTGGATGTCCCCTAGCAATTGCTTGAAAAGTCCAAAGTTTGCCCTCCTGAAGTCCAGGGTTGTGGTTCTGGTAGCTAATCTGTTCAGACCACACGAGACCCTGAATTCCCTTCCAATCCATGGTGATTCTATGATTACCTAAACTACACAGGAATGTAGAAACAAGACAGAAGATCCAAGAGAGTGTTTAATAGTTTTTACTGAATCATTAATTCTATCTATTGATGTAGTTGTTGTAGAATTATGAAGTCCTACACTGATTACATAATTATTTCAAAAGCATTAATCTCTTCAGATACATTACCAAGTCAGAGACTGTTCACAAAATAAACTGCAATCGTATTTTACTGAATGTATGACCACTAATCTCTGGAAATGGGAGAACAGGCAAAATAAATTACACATGTATAGAGTTAAGCGTGATAAGCAGATTAAGAACATTGTTTGCCGTGCACCAGGAACTCTTAGATTATCTGGGATGTACATTAATAGTATCACAGTATCACAGTATCACATATTACCAAGGTCGGAAGAGACCTCATAGATCATCAAGTCCAACCTGTCACCACAGAGATCAAGGCTAGACCATGGCACCAAGTGCCACGTCCAATCCTGCCTTGAACAGCTCCAGAGTTGGTGACACCACCACCTCCCCGGGCAGGCAATTCCAGTGGCCAATGACTCTCTCAGTGAAGAACTTTCTCCTCACCTCAAGCCTAAATTTCCCCTGGCGCAGCTTGAGGCTGTGTCCTCTTGTTCTGGTGCTGGCTGCCTGAGAGAAGAGAGCAACCTCCTCCTGGCCACAACCACCCCTCAGGTAGTTGTAGACAGCAAGAAGGTCTCCCCTGAGCCTCCTCTTCTCAAGGCTAAACAATCCCAGCTCCCTCAGCCTCTCCTCATAGGGCTTGTGCTCAAGGCC
>VXBP01005032.1:0-26179 GCA_013400115.1 Rhinopomastus cyanomelas | reverse complement strand
TTTTTTCCCCCTAATTCCTTCAGGAGCTGTTTACTCATCCAGGCTGGTCGCCTTCCCCGCCGGCTCGTCTTTCGGCACATGGGAACTGCCAGTTCTTGTGCCTTCAAGAGCTCCTGTTTAAAGCAGGTCCAACCATCCTGGACCCCTTTGTTCTTAAGGACTGCTGCCCAGGGAACTTTGCTAATAAGTTTTTTGAACAAATTGAAGTTTGCCCTCCGGAAGTCCAAGGTGAGGGCTCTGTTATTGTTCCTCCCCATCTCCCTGCATATCGAAAACTCCACTCTCTCATGGTCACTACACCCCAGGCAGCCTCCCACTGTCACATCTCCCACCAGCCCTTCTCTATTGGAGAACAGCAGGTCGAGCAGAGCCTGACCCCTAGTAGGCTCACTTAACAGCTGCATCAGGAAGCTGTCCTCCATGTGTTCCAGAAATCTTCTGACTGCTTCCGCTCTGCTGAATTAAGTTCCCAAGAACATCACAAGAATACAGAAAGAATCATCAACACTAAATAGTGTTTCAGGCAGAAAATACTGTTTTACTATGAATTCATTAAGTTTCTTATTACAACCGTAACAACTAATCACTTTTTATTACATGATTTTAATGTTTATCTGAATGCAGACATGCTCCACCATGATAAAGCAATGAGTCAAATCTGCTTCCAAAGAGAGATAAAATGTGCTACAAAACATGCTCCTATGACCAGAAGCCTGAAGAATGAACTTTCAAAATCAATGCATGCACATTCTAAGTATTATTTTAGACTTTTCTTAAAAACAAAGCTATGGCATTCTACTTACCTTAATGACAAATTTGCTGGATGCCATGATAGAGTGGTCATCCATAGGGTCAAGCATAGGGTGGTCCTATAAAAATATCAATTAGAAGTCATTATAAATCACAGAACATTAGGGATTGGAAGGGACCTCGAAAGATCATCTAGTCCAATCCCCTGACACAGCAGAATCACCTAGATCAAGTCACACAGGAACACGTCCAGGTGGGTCTTAAACAGCTCCACAGAAGGAGACTCCACAACGCTCTTGGGCAGCCCCTTCTACGGCTCTGTCACCCTCACTGGGAAAAAGTTCTTTGTCATACTGATGTGGAACCTCCTATGTTCCAGCTGACACCCACTGCCCCTCGTCCTATCACTAGATGACACTGAGAAGAGCCTGGCTCCATCCTCCCGACACCCACACTTCACATATTTATAGACATTAATGAGGTCATCCCTCAGTCTCCTCTTCTCCAAGCTCATGAGACCCAGCTCCCTCAGCCTCTCCTCATAAGGGAGGTGTTCCACTTCCTTCATCACCTTTATTGCTCTACGTTGGACTCCCTCCAGCAGTTCTGCGTCCCTCTTGAGCTGAGGGGCCCAAAACTGGACACAATTCTCCAGATGTGGTCTCACCAGGGCAGAGGAGAGAAGAATCTCTCTCAATCTGCTAACCACTCCCCTTCTGATCCACCCCACGATGCTGTTGGCCCTCTTGGCCACAAGAGCACACTGCTGGCTCACAGTCATCCTGCTGTCCACCAGGACCCCAGGTCCCTTTCTACTACACTGCTCTCCAACAGGTCAAATCTTTTACTCATTTTTTTCATTGCTGGTTTTCTTAAAACTCTATACTCTGCTTTAAGAAAACGAGAAAAACCTCTTAATTAAATGAGAATTACTTAGTTTCCTGTGATTATTTTTTTTAGTGAACTTCATAAATGTTCAGGCAAGAAATACAAAATTTGAACTGTCTGAAGACCATTACCAAGATGGACAGAAACATACCTAACATATCCTCAAGAAGTCTTTCAGAGAGCAGCAAACCAGAACTGAAATATTCCCTTACAAATGTTTCAATCACTGGTCCCTAAGTACATAGTCCCTGGCCTAGTTTATCTTTCAAAATAACAGCTTCAACAAAACCTTCTCACACAGGTTAAAGTAAGAAAGAACAAGAGGGGAAAATCCCCTCAATATTAAAAAGGCAATGTTTTCATTGAAATATTTATTGAATTTATTTATTGAAACTATTGTATAATTATATATAATATTAATATTATATAATATATAATGTGAAATTATTATATATTATCACAACTATTTTATTGAAAGTATTATTTATTGAAATAATACTTGCTATAATCAAGAGAGTCCTCAAACCTCCCTATGTAAAATTCATCCCACCCCTTACTCTCCTGTGAACAGTTCATTTCTACTTGGCTAGAGAGCCCACCACAGGCTGCATACACCAATGACACTACAAAAAGCATACCCTCCAATATGTTTTCTTCAGCAAACTTCAAAATTTACTTTCAGACCAAGCAACAGTAAGCAAACTTCAAAAGAACTCACCCATTCACTATCGGCAGTTCTGGTAATCAGCAGTGGCAGTTTAAAAACTATGGCCTCTGCTCCACCTCGTACAAACATATACGCACGTACCTTATATATATTTAACATTGTAGGTAACTATATGCATAAAGCAGTATTACCTGAACCTTACTGCAGTTATGCATAAGTAAAGAGAACTTTGGACATCCTCCTGCTCATTCCGAACAGGATTTAGATTGCTTAATTTGGGATACTGAGTGAGGTACATTTAGCTGCAGAGACTCTGCCTCCGACCACTCTAGGAAGCATTAATTCATACTCAAACATAGGCTCCTGGGTGCAAGAAGAAAACTTCAATTAATTGCTAAGACTTTTCCCGGTCTCACTTTAGAAAAAGCACAACATAATGTTGTTGTTGTTGAAAAACATTTATGTTGAGATACCTCAAGCTTCAAGTTGGCTTGCACACCAAACCACAAGTCTAGCCACCTTCCATTCTGTTTAAGTGCCTTTGTTTGACAACTACATTGACAGTTCTGTAATTACTTGGGACATTCATCATTCTCCATGTAAGTGGGAGTTACACGTACACATGCAAAACAGTAGAATATTAGGTTAAATTAATCTAAGTCTTTCCAGCTAACCCCACAATGCTGGGATTCAAAAGAAACATGGAATGGGCCCCATGGTACTAAATAAGTATCCACAAAAACCAAGGAATAAAAAAAAATTAAGATACTCTCTAGTTTCACATAGCATAGGAACTGAGACAATAAACAAGAAACAGACTTGAACTAGATAGAAAACCAGATGATGAACAAAGGCTTCTCTACTGGCAGAAGATAGGAGTATCCAAACACAGCTCAAGCTTCCAAATCAAGAAAGAAAAACAAGTGTCAGTAGTAGCTGCTGCAACAGATGAACTGCAATTGATGAGAGCCTCCCTTACACTCTAAAGTTTCCTAAAGGATCAGTCCCGTAAGATGGACAAATTTGGTCCATTTTTAAGAGATGCTGTAGGAAAACACTAACAATGCAGGAAGAAATGCTTCAAGTTATTGAAAAGTACTGTGATAATGCTGTCAGAATTTCAGGATAATAATTTTGAACTAAACAAACACTTCTGTGCAGTGATCCCATTCCCAACATACATATGTTGAGACTCAAGATACCAAAACAACTACAAGAAAATGTGACAGTAACATGAACATAATTCCATATACTGGCTCAAGGAAAATTCCCAGTCACTTCAATAATCTTTTTCTATGTATCATAGCAATATCCAAGCTGTGAGGAAACAGCAATAGTAAAAGGATGATAAACAGTGTAAAGTAAAATGGCTGTTACTGTAACCAGTTTAAAATTAGTTTGAACTGAGAACCATTCTGCAAGTAACTACTAAAACTAAATATCAATGTATTTAATAAAATGTTTCAACTATGTTCTCAAAAAGCTTAATGTCACAGCTTGCATTCCAGCTGCAGATGCTGGAATACCATGCCTTGTGCCACATGACTATCATTCTTCCTCACACAGACCACCCCTAGAAGCTTTTCTGTTTTATCTGGGTAAACTTGAAGAAACACAGTGTAGGGATCAGTGCTAAGGCCCACTCGAGACATCATATTTCAATTCAGACAGGTATTAAGGTGCTACTTTATAGAAGTAAACATACTAGAACAACTACAAGAACATTAGTAGGAGATGCTAAAGAGAAGTGGCAGCCAGCAAGTGGAAACCATGCGACTGTTCCTTATAACAGTCTACAACGCTGTATTCTTGGTGTTCAAGAACTCAAAGGAAAGATGAGCCACCCCATTATGCAAAACCAAAAAGCAAATATTTAGACATATCACAGCCTTTTCAAAGCACCACAAGAACTCACCAGATTGTCCTAAAAAAAAGAAGTCTCAACAGTATTTCAGGATTGGCTTTTAAATTTTTGTGATCTAAAGCTTTACCAGCGATATCTATCTCCTCTCCAGAACCACGTTAAAAAAAAAGAAAAATGACTAGGCAAGAGTCAGCAAAAATTAGGATTATTAAAAGCTATGGTCTCTAAGCAGACAGAATCGTAACTTGGACTTAGGAGATCTGTAAATACAAACACAGGTTGCTGTGGAGTTGCACCTTCGAGTTCCTACAATACAATGACAAGACTGAACACACCTAATATTTACACAGAATTACCAGCACCTTGGGATATGGTAAAACACAAGGCACTCTGCCTCATGTTTCCAGGAACTTAGTTCCCTCATACTGTACACGGATTCTGAGCTGTGCATGGGACAAAATTCAAACCGTGCTGCAGGCCTGTGAAGTGGAGAACAATATTTGCACTGCTAATGTTTTATCCTAAATCCTTACAGCAGCAGGAAGAAGAGGAGTTGCAAAATACATCCCAAGGCATCATGTCCTTGAGAACAATAAAAGCGCATGGATGAATCAGTTGAAATTATCCTTGCATCACCAGTCTTCCTTTCATAACAATTTGCCATCCAAAATAGTACTATTGTAAGATGTCAGTTACTACTGATGTGAAGGCTGCTAGCAGGCAGAAATGCCCCCCCAACCCAAAATAACAGGAAAAAGATAAAACAACAAAAAAAAAGACAAAATATGCACAAGAAAAATTATTTTTCATCCAATTTATGAAAACATGACATAAAATTAAACACATGGGTTTCCTCTAGCTAGAGTAACACATTCTTCAAAAGGTGGCAGGATAACAGCCAGTTAAGTAAAGAAAGGTAAATGGAACAGTACACACTCAGAAGAACCTAGGAACCATGGCTCCCAGAGAGAAAGCTAAAGTATCACAGTATTATCAAGGTTGGAAGAGACCTCATAGATCATCAAGTCCAACCTGTCACCACAGAGCTCAAGGCTAGACCATGGCACCAAGTGCCACGTCCAATCCTGCCTTGAACAGCTCCAGAATTGGCGACTCCACCACCTCCCTGGGCAGGCCATTCCAGTGGCAAATGACTCTCTCAGTGAAGAATTTTCTCCTCACCTCAAGCCTAAATTTCCCCTGGCGCAGCTTGAGGCTGTGTCCTCTTGTTCTGGTGCTGGCTGCCTGAGAGAAGAGAGCAACCTCCTCCTGGCCACAACCACCCCTCAGGTAGTTGTAGACAGCAAGAAGGTCTCCCCTGAGCCTCCTCTTCTCAAGGCTAAACAATCCCAGCTCCCTCAGCCTCTCCTCATAGGGCTTGTGCTCAAGGCCTCTCACCAGCCTCGTTGCCCTTCTCTGGACACGCTCAAGCACCTCAAAGTCCTTCCTAAATTGAGGGGCCCAGAAGTGTTTTCACACAGCTAATGAACACTATCTTACCTTAGCAAAGAAGTAGCTTTCTGTGGTATAGGAATTTGGAACTCAGCAGGAACAAGAAACTGCAAACTCCTGCGCACATGCCCACTTGAAGATAAAACAACTGCTGGCACAACAGCTGCACACTACTCACTCATTGCCCGTTTCCAGATACCCTTATTACCAAATGTGAGGACAGGGGGGCACCTGAAAGACAGAAAAAAACCCACAAATGCTATTCAGCAAACTCTCTAGAGTATTTAATTATTTTTGTAGTCAAAAATTAACTATCATTGAACTTTCCAGGCCTTAGGCATCACAGCTGAACACTGTCCAGCCCAGCAGCAACCATCACTTTCTGAGAGCTAAGCTGGGGATACACAGTCATTCATATTTAGCAAAGCATTTCTAGTTCTGAAAAGACACTATTTTGCAGTTTCAGGATTTTTAGACCTAATGTTGCATTTACTTAACCCTTGGAAAGTGCTCTCCCAACAAGTTAGCATATTTTAAGCTGTTACCTACACTCCCTCATTCACCAACTGCCAATTCACCTTCAAAGCTCAACAAGCCACTTTCAAAACTGCTTACAACTAGAGGAATGAGAGAGTCTGACGAACACCAGAACGTTTATTATAGACAGGTGCTGTCCATTAGCTTTTCGCATTTCTAAATGCTTCTATTTTCTTTTAAAGCTTAATTGAAAAACTGAATTCTTTGAAGATGCAAGGAACATTTCATTCAGCTGTCCCACTGAACTTAAAAAAACAATGTTGCACTCCCGTCTACGTGGAGGTGAGCATTAAAAACTTCTAGCTGTAACTGTAAACTCCACAACTACTTTAAAAAAAACACTAATGCATTAATGTATTTTTGATAGCAACAGCAGGCACAGAAAGCGAGAAGAGTAAACACAGAAGTTTTCTAAGAACTATGGAAAAGACTAAGATGAGGCAACCAAGTTTTCTTGACCTTGTTCCGGTCAGGGCAACGCTATCCGTCTTAACAGGAATTAAGGCAAAAAAGAAGAAAATTCAGATTCAGGTATTTTGAATCACGGACAAAATGCTTCAGAAGCTCGGGCCAGGCTGGGCCGGCCCGGACCGCTGACGGCAGGGGCGGCGCCTGAGGCGCAGCGGGACGCGGCTGACACCGACACAGCCGCAGCAGCTCCCGCAGGCCATCACCTCACACGTTTACGTAGGGTGAAAAGTGAGACTGAAGACCGAGGCGCTGCCGGTCCTAGCTAAGCGTCCCGCCGTGCCGTACCTCCTCCTTGCGCCGCGCCCGCCTCCAACCGCCCTAACGGATCCTCTGCCCCCAAGCAAGATGGCTGCCGCGAACGAGCTTCTTCACCCCTATCCAAAATGGCCGCTGTCAGCCGCCCTCCCGTGCCCGAGCGCAAAATGGCCGCCGGAGCACAGCAGCGAGGGCACCTCCTGGCCACATGACGTCGAGATCAGCCAATGGCGAGCGAGACTAGCAGCTCCAGTCACATGAGGGCGAGGGAGTTCCGGTCCGCGCGGGCCGCTTCCTGCTGTTGGTGTTTGGGCCCGGTGGCTGCCGGGGGCGCTGGAGCAAGGTGATCGTTGGGGGGAGGCGGAGGGTCACTTTCGTTGCCAGCAGCTTCTTGCTGCATCCGGAGAGCGGAGAGAAACCTTGGGGGATCTCATCCCGCCCCCTCCCCGCTCCCCTGGGCCTCTTCAAGTGCCTGGGCAGGAGGCGCGACGTGAGTGAGGTCAGTGGGGCCCAGGCGTTTGGGCCTGCCCTCAGCCGTTCGCTTCCATGTCTGACCACACTCTGCCGGCTCTGTGACCTTCGGGTTCTCCTGTGCCTGGTGGGGCAAGTGGGGTGAAGCTGTGAAGTCCCTACAGCGGGATGGAGCGGGATTTTTAGCGTGATTTTAGTGGTTTTTTTAACCAGGATGAGCTGAGTAAAGTTGGGCAAGTGTAAGAATGTGTACTTAGTTGTACCTTCGTAACTGTTTTAAACCAAGAGATTATTTTGTTGTAAAACCTGAATATACATGCTTATTTATCCTGTAATAGAGCTTTACGTGTTTTTCTTCAGTAAGGGTTTCCAGCTTCTGCTGATGCTGTTGTGGCCTTTGTAGATCAAAGGCTAAGGAAGTCTGGTGTAACCACTTCTCTGGGAAGTGTGATGTGGCAAGCTAAAAGTTTAATGTTCTATTGGGAACTTGGTTAATAAATTTTGTTAACTATAGAGTTAAAAATTATGAGTTTTGAAACAGTTTTAGGCCTCGAATATTTACCATCTGAAGCAATACCGTTTGTAATTGTGCGTAACAAAGCTTTTAAGATTTAGCCTTCTGAAACTTGGGGCAAGTATAGCAATTAACATTTCAAGGTGCTTGTGTAGAGGTTATTTTTATAGCTCCTTCTTGCAAGTTCACAAAGTAAGACTTCGTTACGTCTTGCTGCACTGTTATTAAAGATACTAGCATAGCAGGTTCATCTATGTTCTTACAGAGTTTAAAAAAGATTTTTAGAATGTATTTTAATGTTTTTGTCTAGGTAGATGCCAGTTTGCAATGGGTCTTAAAACCATCTGGAACAACTACAAAGTTCTGATTGTTATGGGAACTGGCCTTGGGCTGGTGCACTGGGGGTGGTTTCACGTCAAGTCTAGTCCAATTTTCCAAGTGAAGAGAGAGGACTTTGTTCCAGAACCTGGGATTGTGGCATACGTGATGCAAAGTGATAACAAAAATAATGAAAAATAGCATAGTGCTGTATATTGTAGGTAAGTTGCCTACTTAGTTGTATCTGTATTTTTAAGGCAGTGGATGAGTGAAGTAAATGAAATTTCTAACAGTCTTGCAGCTCTAACTTTGATCTTCAAGAGTTTTATTCTTTTTTTGCAAGTGAGTTAATCTTCTAGTTGCATGGACTTGAAAATACATCTTGCATCTCAAAAGCTACTGCTAAATCTATATATGTGATAGAATAAATGAGATAGTGGTATTATGAGTCTTGAAGTTATTGGAGTTTGCATTTAAATACAACTCCTCTTGTGACTGGTGGTCTGCCGCAGTGTCCTTTCAGGTTCAGAAATAAGTGCTACTCAGAAATAACTGACTTGCCATAGTAACATATTCTGTTTTGTTAGTAGGGATAGTAGAAAGCAATATTAAATATGAGGGAATAGTAAATGACATAGAGATTACCTAGAACTGTAAACAAATACCCCTTTTACGTTTTGAAGGGTTTAAGAATTAGAAGAAGTTGTATGTTAGGTGCCTTGAAGTAAGAAGCCTTTCAGAGGCAAAGATTCCTTATGAAAGATGTCTGAATGTTTTGCTTCTGAAGTGGTTGCATGGGAAGCAGTACTGAGATGCGCTACTCAAAGGTTTTTTTTCCTCAAGTAAAAAGAGGTAAACATCACTAGTTTTTGCCACTTTCATATGACTTGCAGTTTATTGTGGCTAAAAGCTCATGAGCTGGTGATCAAAGTTACTAGCAAACGTATAGTTTGTGTACTGCATGTATTATATATAGTATAATATATACGTAAGGAGTTTGCAGGTAAAAGCATTATGGTTTGGTATTTGTCCTTACAGGTTTTCTGTGAAAAATAGCTGTTCAAAGCCATACAATAATATAATACCTTTTCTTTTTATTGTAGGTTCAGGTAGCTTTGAAGCTTTTCCTTGTGAGTGTTACCGAAAGAGAGATGAGGAAAGGCAGCTGGAACAAAAAGAACTTTCTTCTTGTGACAGGACTGTCACTTATTGGTGTTCATTTTGGAACCATGCTTGTGAACTATGTTGCAAAAAAATCTGCCCGATCGCAGTCAGAAGCTAAAAAGGATTGTAATGAGTGAAAGAGTTTACTGCTGTCATTGTGCATCCATTTCACAATAGAATTCAAGCCTCCTCATCTTGAGAGATTGTGACTAGTCACAGGAATTTATCATGCTGGGCGTACCATTTAACGTTTAAAGTTACCATAGCTGCAAAGAACTAAAATGTGCTACTTTAAATTTTCTAAGTGCTGTGAATTACAGATCTATAAGTAAAAATGAAATTCGTTTGATTGGCCAGAATTGAAGTCTTGGAAGATGTCTCGCCTTGAAGCCAGAAAGTCTCCTTTATTTATTAGCGAGCCTCTAGTTAAAGATACATTTAGTCAGTCACTTTCTCTTCTGAGCAGAGTATTAAAATCTTGCTATGGGCCTGCTGGTAGACTCAAACAGCTTCACAATGGTGTGGGAGGCTATGTGTGCACTACCTCGCAGTCCTTGGCTATACTCAGTCGTCTTTCTGTCAGTCATCCTGTGTTAAATGTTTTGACTGCCTCTGTGCAGAACCATGTATCCCGTTTCAGTGACTGTGGCTTATTTGCTGCCATTCTTTGCTGCAGCTTGATTGAAAACTTTAAAAGCCTAAATATTGCAGCTTGCACTGTCATTAAAATAAACAAGAGCCTTCTGAGTTTGTGTATTGGCTACCTCAAATCTGAGGCCTGTGGTTGTCGGGTACCTGTGGATTTTAGCAATGTTGAGACTCTTCTTTGTTTGGTACGTAGTATATTAACAAGCAAACCCGCATGTATGCTGAATAAAACAGAGGTTGATCATCTCAGTGTGCTGATTTTAAAGGCTTTTATGTTTACTGTTCCATGCCATGTTGAAACTAATGCTGTTTTAGGAATGTGTAAAATAGTACCCATGAAAGGTAGAAGAGTTGTTGATTCTACGGTTCTTCCTGGACTGCTGATAGAAACACCAGAAACTCAATGGGCAGAACCACTTACTGTCAAAAGAACTTGTTCAAACCTGATCAAGGTAGCACTTTTCTCTGTGTCCATGTCAGGAGACTGCTTCAATCCTGAAGAAGGAACTGTAACAGTCCATCATGGAATTTCTTTAGAAAAGCTAGAGCTGAATCAGTTGCTCAATGTAGGAAAGCAGCTGGTTAATGATGAAGTGGGCCTTGTAGTGTGCCAGAAAGTTATTCATCCGTGCTTGAAACAGTATCTGAGAGAGAACCAGGTCCTGGCTGTGGACAGAGCTGGGCTATCTGTGATGGAACCTCTGAGTCGCATGACAGGTAACAAGCAAGTTCTCTGTGCTAAGCACTTGTCCTTAAATTTCCTCACTGTGGAATAAGGCTTCTGTTACTTTTGTCTGTGTCTTCCCTTAGCAGCTGAGCAAGAGGTGTTATTTTCTGGTCAAAACTAGGTGAGATTTAAGGTGATCCTGGCCTTTTGCAGGCTCTATTGATGCTATACTGAACATGCAATTACCAGTTGCTGCATGGAGAACATCCAGTTGTAGTAACTGTTTGCACATACAGACTTTTCAAAATCTTATTAATGAGAATACAGCATTATCTGTCATGAAATCAGATGTTGACATCTGTGATTTATTGTGTAGATTGAAATGTTAAATAATACATACAAATAAAAAATGACAAAAGTTGATGCTTTATGAATGCAGTAGTAGATCTTCTGATGGTGGTAATCCATGCTGTTCTCTGCTTTTCTTAATTGGACAGGTTCAAAGGTCATAGCTACCACACAATTGTTCTCTGCTAGTTGTTACGGCAGTTTGAAAGATGTGTGCATTGAAAGTTTTGCTCCAAAACGTTTTGTGCATCTAATTCCTAACGACACAGTTGTCTGTAGCTTGGTGCTCTGTAACAGAAGTGAAACGGTCTGGGATGAATTGAAGGTAGGCAAGTTTTCTTGGAGTCTTTCTTGGAGAGTGTTGTTTTTAATGGATAAATGAGTGAGTTCAGAAAACAAGTTTTCTGTACATCATAAATTTGTAGGTTTTAGCTATTCAATTCTGAGAAAGCAATCCAGAAATGCCTTTTTCTAGGATTTCACAGTATCACAGTATCATCAAGGTTGGAAGAGACCTCATAGATCATCAAGTCCAACCTGTCACCACAGAGCTCAAGGCTAGACCATGGCACCAAGTGCCGCGTCCAATCCTGCCTTGAACAGCTCCAGAGTTGGCGTCTCCACCACCTCCCTGGGCAGGCCATTCCAGTGGCCAATGACTCTCTCGGTGAAGAACTTTCTCCTCACCTCAAGCCTCAATTTCCCCTGGCGCAGCTTGAGGCTGTGTCCTCTTGTTCTGGTGCTGGCTGCCTGAGAGAAGAGAGCAACCTCCTCCTGGCCACAACCACCCCTCAGGTAGACAACAATAAGGTCTCCCCTGAGCCTCCTCTTCTCAAGGCTAAACAATCCCAGCTCCCTCAGCCTCTCCTCATAGGGCTTGTGCTCAAGGCCCCTCACCAGCCTCGTTGCCCTTCTCTGGACACGTTCAAGCACCTCAATGTCCTTCCTAAATGGAGGGGCCCAGAACTGGACACAGTACTCAAGGTGCGGCCTAACCAGTGCAGAGCACAGGGGCAGAATGACCTCCCTGCTCCTGCTGGCCACACCATTCCTGATGCAGGCCACGATGCCATTGGCCCTCCTGGCCACCTGGGCACACTGCTGGCTCATGTTCAGGCGGGTATCGATCAGCACCCCCAGGTCCCTTTCTGTTTGGCCGCTCTCCAGCCACTCCGACCCCAGCCTGTAGCTCTGCATGGGATTGTTGTGGCCAAAGTGCAGCACCCGGCACTTGGACTTATTGAACGCCATCCCATTGGACTCTGCCCATCTGTCAAAGTTCTTGAAGTGGTCCTGTTTACTTAATGCTTCTGTTTTAAGATGGGAAGTTGTTCAGCGACAAACATTTTTAACCTGTTTTTGAGGTTGGTGCCCAAGAAACGTTTCCATTCCAATTATGTGGTATATAAGAACATCAAATTGTCCAGCTAAAGACCAGCAGCAATGCCTGCAATGGCAGTTAAGCATAGTTTTGTGTTGAGTAGCTGCTCTAGAAATGTCATTAGTTGTGATTGATTTCTTCGGTTATATACATAACCAAGTTTTGTGGCAATAATGAATAAAATACAGCTTTTTTTAATGTCTACTTTTTCATACCGAATGTGGACAAACAAAGATAATTTCTCATTAAGTGAATGTGGTTCTAGGACTCACTTGGCAGATTTATGTCCACACATAATTGAAGTTTAAGAAGTCCATAGCATGAATTACTGAAAATTTTATTCCAGGAGTTTTTCAGTGAGAGTAAATCTTGTGGTGTGTCTAAAACTAAATTGATAACTCTTTTCAGCGGGTCTGTGAAACTGCAGAACACGTGTTACAGTTAACAATCAGGGAACCTTTGGCATTATTAGGAGGTGGCTGTACAGAAACTCACCTGGCTTCATACATAAGACACAAGGTAAGTAAGACATCATAAGTTACCAGCTTTTTTAAAAGCTGCTTAATGGGCTTGGGAAATGAGAATTTGTGTAGAATCACTGCTACGCTTAAAACAATTGTATTTTTAGCATGAGTGTTGTGTTTTGCTAACTACTAATGTAAAACAGTCCTATTTGAAGCACTCGGTGCTAATTAGATCTTCCAGCCTTGATACTGTGTACGTGTACTAGTTAACCTTTATTTAGGTATCTGTTACAGTAAATGCTTTTGTTTTTAAATGTTAACATGTTGAGTTCTTACAGTGAAAGATAATCACCCAGAATTCAGCTTTGAGTTGTCCAAAAGTCTTTCCTCTTGTAGAATAATTGTGTGAATTTTTTACATAGGGTTGAACCACCTGTTTTAAAAACCAGCAGTATGATTAAGATTGTTTCTGTGCAAGTGTTGTAATTTTCTGTTTTCCTGGTTTTGATTCTTTTTTTCAGAGCTGCAGTCTGTCCACCAGCAGTTTTGAAGAGATTGGCTGCTCGCGGACACAGTACCAGCTGGTTGCTGATGCTTTTTGCCGTTCCCTGGAGTCTGTAGCCTGTTCTCTGAATCACGATGATGGAGAAATTCTTACAGACACAGTTTATGGACACTGTTGGTTTGTTCCAGCAGGGTTTCCATCTGCCTGTAATTGGTCAGATTTAGTTTCAAGATGTGGCTGTGGGATTAGCAGTAATGCTGAGAATCTCAGCTGGAGGCTTTTGCAAGGCCAGTGTGCTTCTCCTTTAATACAGGACTGCCCTAAAGAGCCTTCAGGAAAGGCTGCTGAGTTACTGACACTGGACTGTTTTGCTGCAAAGTGTGGTGCCCTACAAGTAGCTCTGGAGACTGTCAATCTGATTTTGGATCTTTCTTACGTCATTGAAGATCAGAATTAGCTCTCCTCTTATGCTAAGATGAATGAGGAATGAATTGGAAGTGGAGTAATATGTAGCATGTTATAGAATAGTTTAGGTTGGAAGAGACCTCAGAGATCATCTAGATCCAACCCCCTTGCTCAAAGCACGGACACCTCTCAATAGACTGGGTTGCCCAGAGCAATGTCCATCCTGCCCTGAAACTTCTCCAGACAAAGGGCCTCCACAGCTTATTTCCCTGGACAATCTGTTGCAGCACCTCACCTACCCTCACAGTAAGGAATTTCTTAACACAATCTATTCTAAGTGTGCCCTCTGTTAGTTTGAAACCATTCCCCCTTGGCCTATTACTAGAATCTCTTCTAAAAAGTTCCTTTCCATCTTTTCTTTAGGCCCTTCAGGTACCAGAAGCCTACTATAAGGTCCCCTGGGAGCGTTCTCTTCTCTAAACTGCCCCAATCCCCGCAGCCTGTCTTGACCAGAGAGGTGCTGCAGCCCTCTGATCATCCCTGTAGCCCTCCTTTGGACGTGCTCCCACAGTTCAATGCACTTCCTGTATTAGGGACTCTGGAACTGGATGCAGTACTCCAGGTGAGGTCTCACAAGAGTCAAGTCGGGGAGAATCACCTCTGTTGACCTAGTGGTCATAATTCTTCCAGTTTATAATGTCAGTGGACAAGAGGCAAATTTTAAACAGTTTGCCTTCTGATTATCTCTTGTGCTCTCAAGCATTTTCAAATGTTTAATGCTTTGTTAGGAACCATTAAGTGATTAGTCAAATAGTAAACCAGTAATATGATTTACAGGTATTCAAATAAGCGTATTCAAAAGAGTGGTCGATGCTTTGATGGGCCCTCTGCATTTGGCAAAGTTTTGGATGTTTGTAGCTCTCGTGGCATCTTCAAAGTAATGGGAAAAAAGGATGGAGTCTCAGCAGAAGATTTATACATTCAAGCAGACTTTTGTATTGCAAAGAAGTTTCTCACTGATACTTTTAATTTAGTAGGTAAAAAAGGGCTTTTCTTAGCATACATCTGAAGTCCCTTGTTTCCAGCTTGGTTTTTCAAGCATCATATGTAATGCATGGCTTCTGTTTCTAAATGGCTGGAAAATTTTAATTCTTATGTAATTTATTAATCTGGAAATATTAAGATAGCTAATAAGTTTTCAAAAGGATGGCAGACTATGTAAAAAATACTTTGTGAAGTAGATGGTGATTGTGTTCTGTGGAATACAGACAGTTTATAAATAATATCTTGACCGTTACAGCAAATCTGCAACAAAGGATGTCCCACCTGCTGTCGATTAACTGTTTGACTCTGCCTGACTGCTTTTCATTTAATGAAGTAAGCCTTTAAGCTGCTCGAGCTTTTTTTGATCTTTAAAGAAGACTCAGGACTGAATGATTGAGACTTTTTCTCGCTTTTTGCCTGCATGCAAGATCAAAAGCAGTATTGCAGTTTCTTGCTTAAACTCTTTGCCAGTCTTCCTCTTTATTTTCAGTTGCAAGGGACAAATTGTTCATGACTTGCTTTTCAGAAGGCATCCAAGCTGGTGTTGCACTAGTCTGCATGTTTCCTGTTCTCTTAAATTTTCAATATATTTCCTAAATATAAGCAGTAGAATTATTTTGTATAACTTGGTTCTAAAAGGTATAATTAAAACCAGACCTTGTCAGACCTTTTCTACAAAGTCCTTTTCATTTTAAGAGTGTAAATAAACATTTTCTCATGAAATGAGAAGTTACTTAGGGTTCTTTATCTTTTTATGACCCAAAATGATTGCTTTGGTGCTACAAGGCATCCTTTAGGGATTTCTGAACGTTCAAAAGTAGTTACTAAAAAGGCTGCTTTTATATCCTGAACCTTCCATATAGGGAGAAATACATGAAAACATCAGGAGTAATGAAACCAAATCATAGTGTGTACCTTAAGGCACAGAAGAATCTTGGTAATACTTCATCGAATTAGGAGTCTCTAAGTTAGTGTGTTAAGTCAGGGTGTTTTACTTTCCCTAGTAGCAGCTTGTTATGCAATGCAAAAATGCTGAGTTTAATGACTACAACTGTGAAGTGAAAATTGAAACTACCGAAGCAGAAGTACTTGCTAGTGTCCTTTTGGCTTGATGTCTGCGGGTTGGTTCACAGCTCCTACAAAACCATTGGTAGCACTGATTCTATTAAGTTTTCCTTACCCTTGCAGTTTTAAGACCCGCACATTAGCAAATTATTGGGATAAAAAATTAGTTTTTGGCAAGTAGGTAAAAACTTATTTATACCTGAACCAGTTGGATTAGTAGAATCACAGAATGGTTTGGGTTGGAAGGGACCTTAAAGATCCCCTAGTTTTAACCCCACCGCAAAGGCTTGGGACACCTACTAGACAGAGTAGCCCGGAGTTCCATCCAACCTGGCCTTGAACACTTCTAGGGAGGAAGCATCCACAACTTTTTTGCGCAGCCTGTTCCAGTGTCTCACCCTCTTCATAGTGAAGAACTTCCACGTATCTTATCTAATGTATCCTGTTTCCATTTAAAGCCATTACCTCTTCTCCTATGACTACAGCCTCTGTAAAGATGCTCTCCCCAGCTTTCTTGTAGACTCCCTTTGGGTGCTGGAAGGTCACAATAAAGTCATGCCATAGCTTTCTCAGGGCTGAACAACCCCAACTCCTTCAGCCTGTCCTTGTTCCAGGCTTCTGATCATATTCTCTGGACCTGCTCCATGTCCTTCCTACATTGAGAACTTCAGAACTGGATTATTCTGGGTGGAGTTTCATGAGAGTAGAGTTAGAGGGGCAGAATTAACCCCCTTGATCTGCTTGGTCCTCTTCTTTTGATGCAGCCTGGGATGCACCATAAAAATAAAAGCAACGTAAAAATAAATTCAATCTCCCATGTTTCCTGATAAACTTTAGGTGCTAAACTGGTGATGTTTTTCACCACACCACACCCTCCCCCCTCCGACACACTGTGTGCTTTCAAATTGATAAACTAAATGGTGAGTCCTGTAAGGAGCTGCTCTGGTTTTTATTCCTGCTCCCCTTGGAATTTAAAGTTTGTTCAGGGGAAAGAAATTAACCTTACACAAGTGTTACTTAGAGTCAAGTGTTTTCTGATTGTGAAGTCAGTTAGGTCTGTGGCTTCCACAGATTACTTAGAGGCTGTTAATTTACATGTTAATAATTCTACTGGCAATGCATCAGAAGTAAGAACATTCTTCTACAGCTTTCTCAGCTGTGTTGGTGCCCCAAGCCTAGCAGAAGTGAAAAAGCACTGATGTTACACTCAGGTCAGCATATTTAAGATGCAACTTTAATGTTCTTGCTCCTCAGTTCAGCACCCCAGTTTTCATTTGGTATTTCAGTTTCCATTTAATGGTCCAGACTTCAAAGCGAAGAGGACCAAAACATGCTGGTTAATTTAGCAACCTTTGGTGTTTCTTTTATTGCTCAACTTCAAGTAGACGTACTGATAAAAATTACTGGTTTGGCATTGGCAAAAAATACAGAATTCCTGCTTTTCACCAATTCTGTTACTGATTTGTGACTGTGTAGAGTCGCTGAGCCATATCTGAATAATTTCCTATTTAGCTGTGCAATGGAAGCTAAAAGGTAAGTCATGGAGATTTGTAGGTAAAGAGTTCTGAGTGAAATCCATACGTAAAGTGAAGAACAACTTGCTGCATAGGAACAAAGCAATAGAGAATTCAAACTATACTCAAATCCTTGCTAAAATATTACAGTGGTGTAATTAAGCCACCTTGGACTCTTCAAACTAGTCTGCTAGGTAACACTTCCCTCTTCTGTGAATTGAGCCTGGATGCTTTTTCTTTGGGTCTGGGATTTTGTCGGCACTATTACTGTTGCTAGCAGTAACACTAACCCAGTACATACAGAGAAGTGTGATCTTAAAGCTCTTAAAAGAATTGTTGAGCTTCAGTACAAGCTCGGTGAAACATCAAGGCATTCCTTACTGTGTTCTGTGTGTATGTCAGACCAGACATTCATATGATGCTAATCCTTGAAGACAGGGTAGAGACAGGTACGAGTTTGGGGAATCTGCTGTATTGATGGTGTAACATCTTTGTATTTTAGTTTGGTTTTCCAGAGGCATTGGGTCATTTTTGGGCTAACTACCTGTTACAGTGTTAGATTTCTTCTTCCAGTGGAAGAGGGTATTTACAGTTGTCAAAGCTTGTAAGGGAAATACTGCCACAAGCACAATGGAGTATTTGCAAACAATCTCATCCTAAAACTTGATTTCTGAATTGTACTTGTGCCCTGTTTTGCTGTGCTGAGTAGGAAAATGTATTTGTCACATTTTCAGCAGTGCCACGTGATCTGAGTCATGCAAGTACTGCACTGTTCAATCTCAGAGAAATCAGTGTACGTGAGTCAGTCAATGTCATAGGAAGAACTTTAACTGGATCTGCATGTATTTGAACACTCAGTGCTGTTCTGACAAGGCAGAAGCAGGATGATTTACTGCAAAGAGACGGCCTCCAGCACGCTCATAGTTTGTGTAGGCAGGCTTTTTGAGATGTCCACTGCTCATCACATTGCAATGTTTGTTTTGAGGTTTTTAGTGGCTTTTATCCAGTAATGTACATTATTTCTTCCTTGTCAGCAGACCTAAGTTGTACAATACTAAGAAATAACTTTTTGGACAGTAACTCTCTGATCTTAAATTATCAGTTAAGACGCATTTTTGTTTGTATACATTGAACTGTAGGATGTAGTCATGCACATCATAAGCTCAGGTACCTACAGATACGTTCTTCATGCTGGAGGTTAAAAGTGTACTCACAGCTTACGTACGTAGCGCCATCACACGTCATTGGTCCAGACATTAATAAAATTAATTGCAGGATTGGGCTGCAAACCTTCTATCTTTACCTGTGCCAGATTTACATTATTCTTGACCTAGACTGACATTAAACATAAATAGAAGTACCTCCTGAAGGATTTTCTCTTCATACCTTACTGCAAACAGCTTTGTCAACTTGAACTTCACATTTACTTGCAGGTGCAAAGCTTTTGTTCAAGATTCCATTGTATGCTTGAAGGCTACAGCTGAATAGCGTGTGGTTTTTGCGAGCTCAGCACTGTTCTCTTTGTTATTTTCTGTCCTGACAGCATCAGCTGTCTCGGGGCACACCTTAAGCACACGTTAAATACTAGCTGCTTCTTATTATCACCCTATTATGTGTGGCCTGCTAAGCAGTTGTGTGGCAACATATCATGACATCAGTAACTATAAATAACTATAAACCCTTCTGTTCTTATAAGCAGAGAAGCAGAATCACCTCTCTTTAAAAGCCATCCGTAGTATCTTCCTCCTAAAGACCTATGATTTGTTTGATCTGTTATACCTGGTGAATGTTGTGTTAAAAACTAGAGGTTGGGAGACAAGTCAGTTCCCTAGTCTGAGGTGGTATCACAGTAATGGTAAGGTTGGAAAAGACCTTAAAGATCATCCAGTCCAACCTAAATCCAAATAAACCCAGTAAACCTAACATCTAACACCTAGATCATGCCACTCAGCACCTCATCCAGCCTAACCTTGAACACCTCCAGGGACGGTGACTCAACCACCTCCGTGGGCAGCCCATTCCAAAACCGGATCACTCTTTCAGTGAAAAATCTTTTTCTGATGTCAAGTCTAAACCTCCCCTGATGGAGCTTAAGACTATGACCCCTTGTCTTGTCTCCAGTGGCCAGGAAGAAAAGACCGACCCCTGCCTGACTACAGCCACCCCTCAGATAGTTATAGACTGCGATAAGGTCACCCCTGAGCCTCCTCTTTTCCAAGCTAAACAAACTCAGCTCCCTCAGCCTCTCCTCATAGGGCTGATCTTCCAGCCCCTTAACCATCTGAGTTGCCCTTCTCTGGACCCGTTCCAGCACCTCAACATCTTTCTTAAACTGAGGGGCCCAGAACTGAACACAACACTACAGGTGTGGTCTAACCAGTGCCGAATACAGGGGAAGGAGAACCTCCCTTGACCTGCTGACCACACCATTCTTGATGCAGGCCAGGATGCCATTGTCCCTCTTGGCCGCCTGGGCACACTGCTGACTCATGTTAAGTTTGCTGTCCACTAACACCCCCAAGTCTCTCTCCACCTGAGAACTCTCTAAGGACTCCATTCCCAGCCTGTAGTTCTTCCTGGGATTGTTATAACCAAAATGGAGAACCCGGCACTTAGACTTGTTAAAACTCATCCTATTGGAGTCTGCCCATCTCTCCAGTCTGTCCAGGTCCCTCTGCAGGGCCCTCCTACCCTCTAACAGGTCAATACAAGCTCCGAGCTTGGTGTCATCTGCAAACTTGCTCATGATGGACTCCATCCCATCGTCAATATCATCAATGAAGATGTTGAACATGACCGGACCCACCACCGACCCTTGGGGGACAACACTAGTAACTGGTTGCCAACTAGATGTGACACCATTTACTACCACTCTCTGGGCTCGTCCATCCAACCAGTTCCTGACCCAGCATGGAATATTCCTGTCAAAGCCCCTTGCTGCCATCTTCTCCAGGAGTATATCGTGGGAGACTGTGTCGAATGCTTTACTGAACTCCAGGTACACCACATCCACATCCTTCCTCTCATCGACCAGTCGAGTTACTTGATCATAAAAGGAGATCAGGTTGGTCAAGCAAGACCTACCTCTCCTAAATCCATGCTGACTGGGCCATCACGCAGTTGTTGCATGATAGCACTCAGCACTATCTGTCCCATAACTTTGCCTGGAACTGAGGTGAGGCTAACAGGTCTGTAGTTTCCTGGATCATCCTTCTGACCTTTCTTGTGTGTGGAGGTCACATTTGCCAACTTCCAATCATCCGGGACCTCCCCTGCGGTCCACAACTTCTGGTAAATTATGGGGAGCGGTTTAGCAAGCTCATCTGCCAGGTCTCTCATCACTCTGGGGTGAACTGCAAGGTTCTAAGTTATTGCCTGCAGTGGGGGCTCTGCTTATGGATGATGTAGCTGAGGGCAACGGCCAAGTGATTTTCAGGGCAGTGTAGGGACTGTGATAGTTCCAGTTCTTGAAAGACACTGTGACTTGGAGAGGCAGAAGCAAAACTATTACGTGCTCATTCATTGGTCTTTGTTCATGTGCCAGTGGACCCTAAGCTCTGGCAGGGTTTGTCTTAGGGTTTCTGTGGTGATGGAATTACGAGTGCACTTCTGCAGGTGAACATCTGTTGGGTCTGTCCAGCCTCTTGCTTGTTCTCCTGACAGGACGAAATAAATGAAAATCCTTCTGGGTTGAGATAAACCTCTTCCTAATTCTCAAGCTTTTCTTTCTCATTCCTTGCTGCCAAGTGGTGTTTTGCCCTCTCTGAAATGTGTCTCTGCAGAGCTGGGATAGAGGAGATCCTCCCCACACCATCTCTGCTACTGCCGTGTTTGTGGTGGTAGCCAGAGGGGTGCTGATAACACCCCAGTGTTTTGGCTGCTGCTGTGCAGAGCTCACACAGCACCAAAACTGGGGGGTTATTTTTCTTTCCAAATATTCTCCCCAACAGCAGGCTGAGGGGTTGTCTGGGTCAGCTAACCCAGACTGACCAAAGGGGTGCTCCAGACCATGTGGGATTTTGTATCAGCCCAGATACAAAAGCAAGGGAAAGAAAGCAAGTGATGGAAGGGTATTTACTGATGACATTTTGTTCTCCAGAACAACCACTACATGTTGTAGTGGGGCTCTGTTTCCAAGAACAGCAGCTAAACATCTTCTGCTGGTGCAAAGCAGAAAATCAGCTTTATTATTTGCCTTTGCTTCCATGTGCAGCTATTGCTTTCTGCTTTCTGCTTTATTAAATTGTTGTTGTCTTTACCTGCCAGACTTTCACTGCATTTTTCCCCTCCCCTGTCCATCTAAGAAGAGGGAGCGATGGAGCATCCCCCAGCCGCAGCCAAACTCTGAGGTTAACCAGGGTATTTTAAGTACTCGAAAAACACCATTTCTGGACCATCTCCGTTTAGGTCTGTGTATGTTGGCACAGGGTAGAAGACTTTTATGAAGAAGCGTGAGTAATAAGTAGCAATACATACCTGTCTTTACTGCATGGCTTATGCTTAAGGGTTATTTATCGAATTAGAAAAATAGACAGTTGCACAACAAAATTGTTCTGGATGATCTTTAAGGTCTTTTCCAACCTTATCATTACTGTGATACTGTAATTAAAATTGCATTACAGTTCTTCAGGATTAAGTTAACATTCTAAGCCAACTACAGCAAACAATTAGAATGAGCAGTTTATTTCAGTGTTTGTACTCTGGTCTCGATTGCTAGACTTGTAGTAAACATATCAGTAGTGCTGGTTCACATATGCACAGCTTGTATGGCATAATTTGCAGTGCATGCTGCAAAAAAGAGCTAAACATCTCGTGGCAAGGTGGCAAAATTAATTTAGTACATCACAAAGAGAACCATAAGCACCTATGGGCTCCATAGGAGGTGCTGTGAGTACTCTGTGGTCGTCAGTGTGGTTTTTGTTGCGTTTGCACACTGGTAGGGATCTAACACCTACCTTGTTGTTGCAGCTAGAAGCACTAAAGTAGAAAGAAAGAGATTTCTACAGGTTACTTTTAGTTTCTTAAAATCTTATATTTGGAGATAAAGTTACCCAAGACTACAACTGTGCCAGAATCTAGAGCCTAGAGCCTGTAGGGGAAGGAGGGTGGAATTATTCTTGCATTGGAGGGAAAAGTTAGAGCATTTTACAATGTCAAAATGCACTTTGCAGGCAAAGAAATGTTGTGGTTTGTCTTATTTTTTTAGATTAAATGACAGTCGTACTGTGATTCTGTGACTTGGGGGGTACTGGTGGACAAAAGGCTGGACATGAGCCAACAATGTAACCTTGCAGCCCAGAATCATAGAATCATTGAGGTTAGAAAAGACACTTGAGAATATTGAGTCCAACCATCAACTCTACTCTACAAGTTCACTCCTAAACCATATCCCCCCAATGCTACATCTAAGTGACTTTTAACACATTCAGGGATGGGGACCCAACCATCACCCTGGGCAGCCCATTCCAGTGCCTGACCACTCTCTCCAGGAAGAATTTCGTCCTGATATCTCGTCTAAACCTACCCTGTTGAAGCTTGAAGCCCTTCCCTCTGGTTCTGTCACAAATTACCTGTGAGAAGAGATCAACACCAACATCTCTACAATGTCCTTTCAAATAGTTGTAGAGAGCGATAAGGTCTCCCCTTAGCCTTCTCTTCCTCGAAGAGGAAAGCCTCAACTCTCTCAATCTCTCCTCATAAGATTTAGTCTGCAGGCCTTTCACCAGCTTCGTTGCCCTTGTTTGCACTCAATCCAACACCTTGTACTTAGGTGCCCAAAACTGGACAAAGTACTCAAGGTGTGGTCTCACCAGTGCTGAGTACAGGGTGACAATCACCTCTCTAACTCCTGCTGGACACACAGTTTCTAATCCAGGCCATGACGCCATTGGCTTTCTTGGACACCTGGGCACAATGGTGGCTTATACTCAGCTGCCCCCAGGTCCTTTTCTGCCAGACTGCTCTCCAGCCACACTCCCCCAAGCCTATAGCATTGCAGGGGATTGTTGTGACCAAAATACAGGACCCAAAACTTGAGTCTATTGAAACCCAGGATAATTGTTTATCCTCAGCCCGTCAATACAGTCTGTCAAGGTCTCTCTGAGCAGCATTACTACTCTCCAGCAGATTGACACTCCCTCCCAACTTGGTGATGGCTGCAAACTTACTGAGGGTGCACTCAATCCCCTCATCAAGATCATTGATAAAGATGTTGAACAGGAGTGGCCCCAGCACTGAGCCCTGGGGGACACCACTCGTGACTGGCCTCCAAGAGGATTTGACTCCATTGACCACAACTCTGTGGGCCCAGCTATCCAGCCAGTGTTCCACCCAGCAGAGTACGTGCCTGTCTAAGACATGGGCAGCCAGCTTATTCATTAGGATGTTGTGGGGGACGGTGTTGAAGGCTTTACTGAAGTCCAGGCAGACTACATTGACAGACTCATGCACTAAGTGGGTCACTTTATCATAGAACAAGATCAGGTTTTTCAAGCAGGATCTGCCCCTTATGAACCCCTGCTGACTGGGCATAATTGCTTGGTTGACCTTTAATCGCGCCATGATGGCTCTTAAGATAATCTGTTCCATAACCTTCCCTGGCACTGAGGTGAGACTGACAGGCCTGTAGTTGCCAGGATCCTCTTTCCAGCCCTTCTTGAAGATGGGTCACATCTGCCAGCTTCCAGTCCATTGTGACAAGCCTAGTTAGCCAAAATTGTTGAAAGATCATTGGCAACTACATCTGCCAGCTCTGTCAGTACTGTAGGGTGTAATACATCTGACCCCATAGATTTATGATTGTCTAGCTCATGAATTAGATTCATAATCATTTCCTCCCGGATTATGAAGGGCCTATTCTGTTTCCCATCCCTATCTTCCAGCTCAAGGGGCTGTGCGCCCAAGGAACTACTAGTCTTACTATCAAAGATGGAGGCAAAGAAGGCATTAAGCACCTCAGCCTTCTCTTGATTCTTGATCACTGTGTGCTCTTCTGCATGTAACAATACTTGGAGATAATCCCTACCCCTCCTCTTACTGTTAATGTACTTATATAAACTTTTCTTTGTTATCCTTCACCACAGTGTCCAATTTTATTTCTAGTTTGCCTTAGCCCTTTCTATTTTAATCCCTACATACATTCACTGCATGTTTGTAATCCTCATAAGTTGCCTGCCTCTCTTTTCAGAGACTATAAACTTTCCTTTTGCTCCTGAGTTCCAGCCAAAGTTCTCTGTTCAGCCAGGCTGGTCATCTACCCCATCGTCTTGTCTTATGTGGCTTGGGTATGGTCAGCTCCTTCACCTTTAAAATTAATTCTTGAAAGATTGCGCAGCCTTCCTGGGCTCCCATGTCCTCCAGAACTGTCTCTCAAGGGACTCTCTTCACCATGTTTTGAAAGAGACCAACATCTGCCCTCTGGAAGTCCAAGGTGGTAGTTCTGCTGGCCCCCCTCCTTGCTTCACCAAGAATTGAGAACTGTAATGTTTCATGATTGTTTGTCCAAGACGGCCTCCGACCATTACATACCAAACAAGACCTTCTCTGTTAACAAGTAGCAAGTGAAGGAGTGCAGTTCCCATTGCTGGCTCCCTAACCATCTGTGTCAGGAAGTTATCTCCTACACAGTTGAGAAACCTCCCAGACTGTTCCGTCACTGCTGTATTCTATTTCCAGCATATGTCCAGAAAGTTGAAATTCGCCATGAGAACAAGGGGTAGGGATCGAGAGACCTCACTCAACTGTCTGTAAAGTATCTTACACATCTCTTTGTGGGAGAATGGCCTGTACAGCCTTCTGATCTTCTTAAAAGCAGGCTCACAGACTCTGTCCTTGGACAGAGATAACAACGGAAAGCTGTAGACTCAGGAATGCATTGTTTTGATTTTTGCTCTTGCTTTCCTTCTTTTAGACTTCTTTACTTTTTTTACCTTTTTGTAGTCACCATGTAACCAATAAATCTGAAGAGTAACAATTAGGTAATGTTATTGTAACCAATAGTGTTAAGCTAAGTGTATCTTGTGCTGATAACAAAGTATATAAGAGAAGAAGAGAGGGAGATCGGGTTTTAATTAAGAACAAGCGCTTTAAAAACATAAAAGAATTTCATTTTGCCATCAATTTGAAGTCCGTGCTGAGTTTAATTGCTACAAATTGTAGCCTATCCTGCAACATCTCTTCATCCTGCTGGGGTGGTCTGTAGCAGACTCCCACAATGACATCTGTCTTATAGGCCTTTCCTTTGATTTTAACCTATAAGCTCTCAACCCTGTCATCACCATCATTCAATTCTAAGCATTCATAATCTCCCTAATATAGAGGGCCACCCCACCACCTCTCCTACCTTGCCTGTCTCTTGAAAAGTTGGTAACTATCAATTGCACTACTCCAATTGTGTGGCTCATCCCACCACATTTCATCACATTTCTGTGATGGCAACTATATCATAGTTGTGCACAGTGGCCTCCATTTCACAGAATCATAGAATCATAGACTCATAATGGCTGGAAAGGACCTCCAGAGTCATCAAGTCCAACCTTTCTCCTAGTGTCTAACTGCTAGACCATATCCCTAAGTGCCGCATCCACCCGTTCCTTAAACACCTCCAGGGATGGTGACACCACCACCTCCCTGGGCAATCCATTCCAGCATCTAATCACCCTCTCAGTAAAGAATTTCCTTTTAACATCCAATCTAAACCTCCCCTGACACANCTGGGGGTTGTTGTGGCCCAAGTGCATGACCTGGCCCTTGACCTTGTTCAACCTCATACAATTGAGCTCAGCCCAT